>VIRR01000442.1:0-128118 GCA_008638375.1 Nyssa sinensis
TGCCCTGGAGGCAGTGAATGCTCTGTACGACCGAGTTCATCGGCCCTGTAGAATATATATGTGCGAATGCTCTGAAGGCTTGCGGCTGCTCTGTATGATCGAGATTATCAGCTCTGTAGGCACACGTGTCTCAAGGGGATTGGTGTGTCTGTTTGTGGTATATCAATGACATTCCAAATTTTTTATTCTCCTATGTCCTATAGATAAATAGACGAAAGTTATATTTTCATACAAATACTAGTATGATGATGCTTGTAATTGATGATTTCATATATCCTGGTGCATTATAAACCAGACTAGATGTTTCAATGCTTTCTTTTAACACTAAAGCGTGATTCTATATAAAATAAAGAATATCTACAATATGTCTTTGTGGTTTTGGGTTTTTGGAGATGGGGAGATGCTTTGTTTGCAATTAAGTTAAGACTTCTCAAATTTTGTTTTCTGCTTTTGTTACAAACTAAATGTTCATTTTGGTGTTTTTCTATCTTTACTAAGTTTCTCAATATGTTATTTTTTTCAATTTTAATTGGTCTCTATTTTTTTGCTCTAATGGAAACTGTGACGGATATTTAATATTTAGCAGGAAAGCACGATGATTATGAGACAAAGTTGAAGCGCATTGAAGCTGACTTAAAGATTCTGAAATTACAGGTACGTTGTGTTTAAGGACAACAATTACAGTTGCCATTTTTTATTTTCAGTTGAAGCTTCTCTATAAATTGTGATTCCTACTTTGTATCATGTGATGATTTCCTGAACCAGCAAAGTAAGAACTAAATTGTTTTGTTTCACCATCTCAATGAACAATACTTTCATTGTTTACATGGCTCATTTATTATTTTAATTGAATCAATTTTCCTTTAATTGCAAATAATAGGAAAATTTTGTTTGGAATAAATAGGGAATTACAGTGGCTATCTTCCTTTAGAATGGGAAGGGAAAGCCAATAGCCCAGGTCCTTGAGACAAATTTCATAGTCCTCACTCCTGCACACCCAGATCTTGAATAGCTAACTTTTGGACCACTCTAGAACACACACACACATACACACACACACGTATGTATGTATTTATGGACTATTAATGTCTCACATTCGAGACTAGTTTCATAGCATCACTCCAGACTACGTCAATTGTCTGGATGGCCTTGCACATTGCTCACTGTAATGGGCCAGTAATGTATAGTAATTTCTGAAATAAACTCCGTTGAAATTCATTTGAATACATGGAAATATCTAGAATTGGAAAAGAAATTGACATACCACAAACTGACAGACCTATATGCTTGAGACACGTGTACTTACAGATCTAGTTATGCTCAATCATTCAGAGCAGGGTAAGCCTACAGACCAGACTTATGAACATAAACTCCAGAACTCATGATCAGAGTCAAGCTCCTCCAGAGCATCTTGTATGATTCAGACCTCACTACCGCATTGAGTCCCTACCGAGCAAAGAACAAGGAAACTATTGTCCACAAGGAAACTGCCATTCATAGTTATCTCAAATATGGTAACCGCTATCTCCGATGATGCGATCCCTATATTCACGGCTCTAAATCCTAATCAACTTAAGAGAGTCATTGCCTATAAATTAAACCCTAGAGGTACGCTTTATTTCATACTCATTCTTTGGCTTTCATTATAATCTTTTCAATTCGGCTTATTGACTTAAGCATCGGAGTGGCTACTGCCGCAGCCAATCCGGTGGCCCTTTGATTCCCTTTCTTTGGGAGTTCTTCAGGTTGTGGAGCTCAGATTTCTCGCGAGCCAAAAAGTGCAGCATCAGTTTGGCACCGTCTGTAGGAACGACAATTTCCAAGTGCTCTATTCACAAACTTATTCTCCCTCCGAAAAACCATGGCCCCCAACCTTCGACCAAGACAGAACGCTTAAAATCCTCAAAGCTCTCAACCACGAAACTCTCAACGGCGGCCGCCTGCCGGACGACCACGAGGGCTAACCATTGATCCCATGCAACAGGAGATCGACTGAATCAAACGGCACAACGAGCTAGTGCAAGAACAGCTACTAGCCATATCACGAACTCTGGCAATGCTTACGTAAAGTCAGGCGGCAAATCCTCCAAACCCGTCGGTGAATGCTGCTGCTGAGGGGACTCAACCCCTGTTATCGCTACAACTGAAGAGCCCCATGACGAGGCTTCGAATAACCAGCCCGGGCACCCCTAGAATGTTACTCACATTGGCGAAGATCCACAGCCGTCAGCAGCCCCCGGCTGGGGAACACCAGCCTTTGTACCTGACATACATTACCGAAGCACTACTAGAGCTCTAACTCCAAGGACTTCGGAAGCACATCCGGCACCACAGGAACTTCAGCCCCAAGCGCCAATCCCTCCAGCTCAGAACCCCCCACCATCCGAGGTCATGTTCAGCCCGACTACCCTGAAACCAAGGCTATAAGGCAAGGTTCACAAAGAATCCGGCTTAGAGACCCACAGAGGGTTGAAGAATTTGCAGAATCGGTGGACCGAACAATAGCTGTGAGAGGTGTCCAGAACCCTCCAGAGCAAGACGAGTTGGCTAGGCTGCTCGGGAGACTCGCTACCCCATTCACTCCAGCCATCATGTCAGAAGAAAGACCAAAGAAGTTCATTGTGCCAAAATTTACCCTTTATGATGGGACCGGGGATCCATGAGACCATCTATCACATTATCAGCATACAATGGCCCTTCACGGGGCCTCTGATGCCTTCATGTGCCGAACTTTCATCACCAGCCTGAAAGGTACCACCCTAAAATGGTTCCACCACCTCCCACCGAACTCGATTACCGGCTTCTATAAGCTCGGTAGGCGATTTCTGGACAGGTTCATGACAAGCAGAAGGGTCAGAAGGGGACTAGAGCTTTTGCTAAATGTCAAACAGACTAAAGAAGAGTCCCTCAGAGCCTACATTGCACGCTTCAATACCGAGCTCACAGAGATTACCGACTGTAGCCCAGGTTTTCTCTTTGCTGCCCTTACTTCTGGTCTTGCTCACGGTGGCTTTAGAGATTCCCTGACAAAGAGTCCTCCCGCCGACATGGCGGCATTGATGGACCGTGCCAGAAAGTATATCAACTTGGAAGAAGCTAACCGCACGTCCCAAAAAGGGAGGAGAGCAAACACAGAAGGACAATCTGAAGAGGAATGATCATAAGAAGGACGACCATAAAAGGGACTCTGGCAAGAAAAGGGCCAGGAGTCTAGAAAAAAGAGCGGCACCCAGAGCTGTTTATAATTCTGGACCACGGGAGTTTACTAACTATACTCCTCTGAACAGCACACTGGCTTAGATACTTCAGCAGATCCGAGGTCGTGAAAACCTAAGATGGCCGGAGCCAATAAAAGGAGATCCCAATCTTCGGGACCAGAATAAATACTGCCATTTCCACAAAGACCATGGGCATACGACTAACTCCTGCAGGACCTTTAGATATGAGGTCGAGCAGCTCATAAAGAAAGGACGTCTTCGGGAGTTCGTGAAGCAGGAAGGGAGACAGAACCCCTATGAAGACAAGCCTCAGCACAGGACTGATCAGAGGCCTGAACATAGGCAGGAGCAGAGGGAAGGACGGAATGAGCCTCAGAGGCAGAACAACCATGTGATTTACGTCCGCCATGCAGATACCCCTATCACGGGAATGTCAAACAGAGCAAGAAAGAGGTATGCTCGAGAGGCTCGGGCTACCCCAAATGTCTTACAGATCGCAAGCATTGAGAAAAGACCCCGACCCATACCAGAGATCCAATTCACAGAGTAGGATCTGGTCGGGGTACACTGCCCTCATAGTGATGCCCTTTTCATCACCCTTAAAATTGCCAAGTTGGAGATCAGAAGAGTTCTGGTTGACACCGGCAGTTCTGTCAACATACTATTTTATGAGCCGCTCAAACAGATGAGGATCGATCACAGCAACGTCAAGCCTACCACTGCTGTAATGGCAGGATTTAATGAAAATCTCAGCACCTCGCTGGGAAGAATTGACCTACCTACCACTGTAGAGGAAGGTGAAGGACAGAATACCACCATTTCGGAATACATGGTGTTGAATACAAGATCTTCCTACAATGTCATAATTGGGAAACCATGGCTGCATCAGATGGAAGCTGTCAGCTCGACCCTCCATTAGTGCTTAAAATATGTCCACAATCAGACTGTCTTCTCCGTCAAAGGATGCTAGCCAACTTCTCGGGAATGCCACTCCATCGCACTCAAGGAGAAAACTACTAAATAGCAATTACAGTATGCTCAGGACTGTACGGATCCAACCATTTCCCACAATCCCGAAGAAGAAGGTTTCCTTTCCAAGATTGAGGAACCCCTAAGCCCGAGAGGACAGGATAGCAGGGCTAAACCAATTGGGGAACCCCTCAAAGTACTTGTCAGCTCAGAAGCAGAAGGGTGCTATTTGTTTATAGGTCCAGATCTAACACAAGCTGAGCAAGAGGAGTTGGTGAGATTCTTGAAAGATAACCTCTCTGTGTTTGCATGGGAGACCAAAGACATGGAAGGTATAGATCCAGCATAACTCACAAACTGATGGGGGACCCAGACCACCCACCAATTAGACAAAAAATAAGGCCGCTTGCTTCAGAGCGGCATCAGATCATAAATGAGGAGGTTCGAAGGCTGTTTGAAGCCAGAATGATACGCAAAGTATTTTACCCAGACTGGTTGGCCAACACCGTTCTGGTCAAAAAGAAAAATGGCAAGTAGAGGGTTTGCGTTGACTACACAGACCTCAACAAAGCATGCCCAAAAGATAGCTTTCCACTACCGAGGATAGACCAGTTGGTTGATGCTACTGCAGGACATGAACTCATGAGTTTCATGGATGCGTACTCCGGATACAACCAGATCCAGATGTACCCTCCAAACCAGGAGAAGACAGCCTTCATAACCGAACGAGGCGTCTACTGCTACAGAGTGATGCCGTTCGGCTTAAAGAACGCTGGGGCCACATATCAGCACCTGGTCAATAAGATGTTCGGTCCGTTGATCGGCAATACCATGGAGGTTTATATTGACGACATGCTGGTTAAAATCCTACAGAAGGGCAGCCATCTCCAGCACTTATCTCAGAACATTCAACATCCTAAAACAGCACAAGATGAAGCTCAATCCCTCAAAATGTACCTTCGGGCAACAAAGGAAAAATTCCTGGGATATATTGTTTCTCAGAGGGGTATTGAGGTTGATCCTGCTTAGATCCAGGCTCTGATTGGACTAGAATCACCTAAAACCAAGAAAGACATCCAGGCACTGAATGATAGGATCGCAACACTGAGCAGATTCATCTCCAAGTCCACTGATCGTTGTCTACCGTTCTTCAGAGCTCTAAAAAGTAACAGGGCCTTACAATGGTCTTAGGAATGCGAAAAAGCCTTTCAAGAACTCAAAGAATACCTTGCTTCTCCAGAGCTCTTGTCAAAACCAGTCCAAGGAGAAAAGCTATTCCTCTATCTTACAGTCTCTAAAAACGAGGTCAGTTCCGTACTAATCAGGCAGGACAGGGGAGTCCAAAAGCCCATATTCTAAGTCAGTAGAGCATTGCTCGACACAGAAAATAGATACCCAGAGGTCGAAAAGCTGGCCTTCACTTTGGTATTATCGGCTCGGAAACTCCGACCTTATTTCCAAGCCCATTCAGTCGAAATCCCAACTACCTATCCCCTGAAGTCAATACTAAGAAAGCCAAAAGTCTCAGGGAGACTAGTAAAATGGTCCGTGGAATTAGGAGAATTTGATATATCCTACGTACCACGGAACTCCATCAAAGGGCAAGCCTTGGCTGATTTTGTTGTTGAGTTCACCCCGGCATTTCAAGACAAAGCACAGCTCTGCGAGGCGTTAGTGACATGGCAACTCTATATTGATGAGTCATCTACAGATCAAGGTTCTGGAGTAGGCCTAGTGCTACAGTCCCCTGGCGGGCTCCTTTCTGAAAAGGCAGTTAACCTGGGATTCAGAGCCTCCAACAACGAAGCAGAATACGAAGCACTGATCCTAGGCATGAAGTTAGCTCTGGAATGCGAGGTTCAGAACCTCAAAGTCTTCTCAAATTCCCAGTTGGTGGTAAGCCAAGTCCTGGGAAAATTCTCCATTAAAGACGATAGGATGTTGCGGTATTCCGAACTAGTGAACTTATTAAAAACTTCCTTCCAGACATTCTCCATCCAAAAGATAGAAAGGAGCCAGAATAGCAAAGTAGATGCTTTGGCAAACATGGCGTCCCGCCTAAAGCCGGAAAGGAATTCTACAATGAAAATTTCCCACCAGCCAAGGCCCAGCATAGAGGAAGTTTAGGCTGCTCAAGCTATTGAACAGCCCCAGAACTGGACGACCCCAACCCTCTAGTACCTAGAGTCCAGGCTCCTCCTAGAGGATAAAAATAAGGCAAGAAGGATTCGAATCAGGGCAGCTCGGTACCTAATCCTGAACAGCAAACTTTACAGAAGGTTTTACTCTCAGCCCCTGCTGAAGTGTTTAACTCCAAAAGAGTCTCAATACGTCCTGGCAGAAATTCACGAAGGAATCTGTGGGAACCATAATGGGGTAGAACAATAGCTCATCGAGCTCTAACACAAGGCTATTACTGGCCTAACATGCTAAAACGGGCTCAGGAGTATGTCCAAAAGTGCAACAAATGCTAGAGGTTCGCTCCTTATCAACACCAGCCCCATCATGAGCTAATCCCAATTACTAGTCCTTGGCCTTTTGCTCAGTGGGGGATGGACATTGTGGGCCCATTGCCTAAAGCCGCACCAAACAGGAAATACCTTTTGATGGCCATTGATTACTTCTCTAAATGGGCTGAAGCCGAACCCCTAACGCACATCATCGAAAAGGAAGTTGAAAACTTCACTTGGAAAAACATCGTTTGCAGGTTCGGCATACCACACGTGATCATATCTGATAATGGCACGCAGTTCACTGGTAAAGTCTTCAAGAAATTCTGCGAAAATCTCAACATCAAGCAGCACTTTGCTTCCTCAGGCCATCCGCAATCAAATGGGCAACAGAAGTCACCAACAGAACAATCCTCGAAGCACTAAAGAAAAGGTTGGAACAGGCCAAAAGAAGGTGGGTAGAAGAACTTCCCGGAGTTTTTTGGGCTTACAGAACAACCAGAAGAACTCCCACCTCTGAAACTCCCTTCTCGCTGGCCTACGGTACAGAGGCAGTAATCCCTGTCGAGATTGGAATGCCCACCTTAAGAACAGAAGCCTTCAACCAAGAGTCCAACAATCAGCAGCTTGCCGAAAATCTAGACTTGCTTGAAGAAAAAATGGATCAAGCCAGGATCCGAATGGAAGCTTATCAGCAAAGAATGGCCAATAACTCCAAAGTGGGGCTCAAGTCTGTCAGCTTCCAAGTTGGGGACCTTGTTTTAAGAAGGATTTTCCCTAACACCAAGGATCCCACTATGGGAAAGTTATCAGGCCCCTACCGAGTGACAAAGGTTATTAGGCCTACTACCTATTGGTTGGAAGACATGGCTGGGAAACCTGTTCCTAGACCCTAGAATATGGAACATTTACGGAAGTATTATCAATAAAGGTGTTCCTTTTCATACCTCCACAAAATGTTCATCTCTTAATGCACAGGCCTCCAGTGTTTGGTCCATCTCTTAATGCACAGGCCTCCAGTGCCTGGTCTATACTCAATGCACAGGCCTCCAGTGCCTGGTCCATCTCTTGATGCACAGGCCTCTAGTGCCTGGTCCATCTCTTAATGCACAGGCCTTTAGTGCCTGGTCCATCTCTTAATGCACAGGCCTCCAGTGCCTGGTCCATACTTAATGCACAGGCCTCCAGTGCCTGGTCCATCTCTTAATGCACAAGCCTCTAGTGCCTGGTTCATACTTAATGCACAGGCCTCCAGTGCTTGGTCCATACTTAATGCACAGACCTTCAGAGTTTGGTCCATCTCTTAATGCACAGACCTTCAGAGTCTGGTCTATCTCTTAATGCACAGATCTTCAGAGTCTGGTCCATCCCTTAATGTACAGACCTTCAGAGTCTGGTCCATCTTTAAATGCACAGACCTCATGGTCTGGTCCATTAAACTTACAAGTTCCATGATCCCGTCCAACCAGAAAGACAAAAGATCAAACTACTTCTCTATCATTATTTGCACAAGTCTCCTAGATCTGCAGATCTTCAGAGCTGATACTTAGATTACTTGGCTTATGATCTACCGAGCAATAGCCTTACTATACCAAGCTGGTGTATAACAATTCAGTTCAAGGTGCAAGTTTTATGTAAGTTCCTTTGATCCATTCTCAGGACGAACAAGCAGTGTTATTGATCAGAAGTGCTCGGAAGGGTGTCTTAATTTCAAAGGAACACTTTCAAACACAAAAGTACACCAGATTTGAGGAAAAGAAATTCAGCTTTATTGATAATTCATAACAGTTACATCGATACAAGAGGGCTAAAGAGAAGACAAGTACATAGAAACTACAACAAGACATCGATCAGTTTCGCGCCATCATGGTTTTCTTCCTCGAATCTTTCTGACGCAGGGCATTAGGGGCTAGAGTTCCAAACCACCATTACCACCGCCGCCGGCTTCCATTTGAAAGGAAGGAACCCTGAACCCCAATCTGCATCAAGAAGCACCCAGGCCACTTCATCCTCACTGTCACTTATCTCAATACCAACGGAGGATGAGGCCTCTGGGTCTCAGGAGACTTTTCATTCTCCACCTTTGTTTTCTTCAAATTCAGCACAACACCCAAGCTAACTTGAGCAAGGGCCTCTACCAAGTCACAAAGTGGAGGAGGCATTCCACCTTCGTCTTCATCACCAATGCTCCAGGCCTCGATTGAATCAAGGAAGAACCACCTCCAAGTGATGAAATCTCGCCCGGATGCTAAGATGGACAAGGAGGTATTCGCCCCCTTTAATCTTTCCTTGGAGACTAAATCAAAGGTGTGGATGACTCTCTGCCACAGTTTAATCATTCCCAACTCGGATTGAAGATTGTCAATCATCTCCCGATAAACTGCAACTTCTAAAGACATTCAAAATCCCTTCGATAGGGAAACAATTTGAAAACAATGAACAGAAGATTAAGGCATAACAGCATGCCCCTCTCCTGTATATATAGACCCTTGAATTACAAAAGACACCCATTTGGACCATCACAAACGGGTAAGGGAAAAGTTGGCTCCGAAAACCCAAACGACGGTGGCATAATAAATGGAGCATTAAACTGCCCTCTTGGGAGAACAAAAGACAGGGCCACGTATGTGATATATAGACTTTTCAGTCTTGTCCACATCATTAACCCCTGACAAGCCACATATACAGCGAAAGACCATCAGCTCTGATGTGCCCTAATCTTGATCTTAAAGATCTAGAAGCAGAAGCTCTGATCATCAGAACGATGATCGCATGACATCCAGTTATTATTACAAGTCTTTGGTTCAGAACAATCCGCTTCAGAATCCTTCAGAACTCACTTCTATCCTGTATTTATTGCAAGTACTACAGCTCGGAAAACAGCTACCAACAGTAGTAGAACTGGTCTAATGAACAATAAGTTCCAGAACAGCTCCACTTGCAACAATTTCAGCATCAATCATAAGTCGGAGAATTAAAACACTACAGAACAGAATAACGCAAAGCTACTCACGAAAGAAGAAGGCAGAAGTATTGAACAAAAAGCTGTTTTTATTGAAAAATACGAGCCATTACAAATTCAAAACCCCTAGAATATACATATTCTAAGCTTTATCAACAGGGGTAGGCTCATCAGCTAGGGAAGGATCGGCAAGAGAGACGACAGCTTCGGGAGGATCAGCGTCACCACTTCACTCGGGACAACAGTCTCGGGAGGGTCAACTCCGGGTGGCACAATGGAGGAAACATCAAGGTCAGGAAATTTGACAAGAAGCTTGGATCGGAAGTTGTTAAAGCCAAACAAAATCAGATTGTTGGCCATCCCTTCAAGTGCCCTCTTCATTTCCTCCTCATTGTCGCGCACGGCCTGATCAATAGTCTCCTCAAGCTTCTGGTTATAAAGATAGCGTATGTCGTTCATCTCCCGTTACATCCTCTCCACCTCTCGAACACGGAGACCTATCTCCGACTCTACAACGGCCAGAGAATTCTGTGACTCCTTCAGCCTCTCCCCAGCTTCGTGAAGACCTAGCAATGCCGAGCTGCAGCCTAACCTCATCCAACTCAGCCTAAAGACGATCAACTTCTTCTGAAGCTGGAAAGACTTCCGTCAAAGCGGAAAGAGTGTACAAGGTCTACAATATACAGAACTAGCAAGTCAGTAGTCAAGTAAAAGCATGCAGAAAAAGGGAAGGGAAAGGAAAGGAAAGGAAGTACACGAAAAACTCACTTTGACTTGAAAAGTAGCCAGATCAGCCAAAAGCTTCTCTGGCTTCTGTGATTTAAATTTGAGGGAGCCTTTGGCCCAAAAGTCCCTCAAAATCTTTTTCGCCGCCTGATTAACAGCATCAGGGGCCCCTGAAGCCGACTTCCCCTTGCCTGTTTTCTGAATAGGGGCTAGGGGAACTATGGAAACGGGAATAGGGGCCTCCCTCTCCCCTTCGGTGGGTTCAGGAGAGTTCGAAATCAACCTCCTCCTCTTTTTTTGGAGAGGAGGCTCTGCTGGGGAAGAAGCCTCCCCCACTGCAGGAGATGAGGACGGCTCGGTCTCCCACCTCGCCATTATCCCCCTCGCCAACTCCTCAACACGGTCTTTTGCAGCCATCAAGTTTGCAGGGTTGACAATGATGGAATGATCTCGATCGTCGGGTTGTAAGAGTTGACGATATTGCTCCTGCAGCACGGAAGTAAATTCAGGCCTCCTCCACACACTCCGAACTGCACAAAAAAGCACAAGCTAATCAGCTCGGCAGTCAACGCATGAAACAGAATCAAGACAGTTACAAGGAAATTTGGGTCTCACCCTTGGGCCCAATAGTTCGAGGGAATACTGAGACCTGGCTTTCGAAGTCTTCAAATTCCCAACCTCCCTTTATGAAGAAGTACCACTTCTTCCAGGTCTTGTTGGAAGAGGGCACGGAAGAAAGGGGTCTGAACCCACTATCGAAAGACATGTAATAGAAGCCTTCTGACCTCATGTACTTAAGATCTATATTACTACGGATCAAATCTAGAGACACGTCGACATTGTTCCTATGCCCTAATACAATGAAGCTCAGCAAATGACTCTAGCTATTAAGATTGAGGTCTGCGAGGCAAAGGTTGAACCAACAAAAGAATTGTTTAACAAGGTCAGGAAGGGGGAGTGTCAATCCCATTTCAAACCAGACTAAATAAGCACAAATTTCTCCCGCTCTGACATCACGCGGACGATCCATAGGGTCCGGGACCCTGAAAGTGACATTTGAAGGGAGTGTATATTTCTCCCACAGTTCCTCTAACATACTCTCTGTGATCACACTCTCACCCTCTTCTCTACCGGCGGGTCGACCAAAGGTCTCTCCAACCCTATTTGGGGGTTCAACAAACGCATTAACTATTCTAACCTCTGGACTAGAGGGGGACACTACCACTCTATCTTCACCGTCAACAGAACGAGGGATAGTCGCAGGTTGATGCTGAGAAATCGTCCTGGAAGAGCTTTCTGAACCAGAAGGGGACCTAGGACCAGACATGGCAGATAAAGTGAAAGGAAAAAGCGAAGCAAAAAAAAGAGAATAACAAGAAAAACTAAAAATCGAACCTGAAAACAAGAAGGAAAATGGAAGCTTCAGGCAAGCTGACACCCTCCAAACTTCAAAGGCACACCAATCTTTCTGGGTTGACAATAGCAAAACTTCTAATAAAGTGAGAACGAGAGAAGAAGAAATGCATAACAAGCCCTTTCCCTCTCTTTATATATGTATTAAAAATATGGGCCCCCCAAGCTGAATCGGCATGACGGTTGAGGGTAATGATGGCCTTGAAAGCCCAAACATCGGTTATGCAATAAATGACCCATCAATCGGTCGTTTAGAGAAACAGAGACACAAGGCGTACAACTTCTCATGAAGCCCATACCCCTAGTTACGCGTCAAGCCCAAACTAGGGCTCGGGGGGGGAGTAGCTGACATACCACAAACCGACAGACCTATCTGCTTGAGACACATGTACTTACAGATCTAGTTATGCTCGATCATCCCAAGCAAGGTAAGCCTACAGACCAGACTTATGAACATAAACTCCAAAACTCATGATCAGAGTCATGCTCCTCCAGAGCATCCTGTATGATTCAGACCTCACTACCGCCTTGAGTCCCTACCGAGCAAGGAACAAGGAAACCATCGTCCACAAGGAAATTGTCATTCACAGTTATCTCAAATATGGTAACCGCTATCTCCGATGATGCGATCCCTATATTCACGGCTCCGAATCCTAATCGACTTAGGAGAGCCATTGCCTATAAATTAAACCCTAGAGGTACGCTTTATTTCATGCTCATTCTTTGGCTTTCATTATATAGTCTTTTCAATTCAGTTTATTGACTTAAGCATCGGAGCGGCTACCGCCGAAGCTAATCCAGTGGCCCTCTGATTCCCTTTCTTTGAGAGTTCTTCAGGTTGTGGAGCTCAGATTTCTCGCGAGCCAAAAAGTGCAGCATCAGAAATATTTAAAACAATTTACATCCAAGCAGATTTGAATAACTACAAAACATTTTAAAATTGAAGTGGTCATTTTGTAGCAATGAAATTCAATCTCTAATAAATTGAGTTCTGGAAACAAAGACGAGCATAAAGTTATGGATTTAGTTTTTAAGCAGATAAACAAAATATTAGGGATCCAAGCAAACTAAGAGATCGTGTCAAATCAGGGGATGAAGAAAAACATTATGTCGAAAATAGAAAAAGAAGAAAGCTCCATTCTACCTTGTCCCAATCCAATGTCCATCCAAGATGCCTTTGGATCTAAACCACAGAGAAGGGCTGGTTCTGGAATTGGGATGGGGTTCCTACTTTGTGAGGCCCACTACTCTTTAAGTGTTCTATTATTGCCTTTTTATCTCCCTTTTCCTTAAGGAGCCACCTTTAATGGTTTCAAATTTGAGATGAGATTCATATGAAAATTAAACTCCATTGGATTTGAAAAAATATGGAAAAGGAGGCGGAGTGACATAAGGAAAGAGTACAAAATATCCAGAGAAGCGGTATATATAGCATTTAACATGCAAAAGCATTTTGTGGGACTCATTTTGTTGTTGCTAATTCCTGTTTTTGAAGTACAAGCAACTGTACAAGTTGAAGTTTCTCGGAAAGCAACCAGAAGCTCACATTTGTTCTCATGCTTTGCTTGTTTTCTTATTCTTGAGGGCTAATTAAAAGTTGGACATTGATTATTATAGTATATGTAGGTGTCTTCCTCTGATATTTTGATCAACTTTCCCATTTACTTCTGGTTTATTTTACTTGCAGGAAGAAATTTTAGAACTCCTTCCCGACAATGAAGAAAAGCAAAACATTGGACAACGGCTTCTCCCTCCAGTAGATATTATTAAGCTGTGCCTTGAAGGTCAAAACCCAGAGATCGCATTGTGGCTTTTGATGTGTTTGCATGGACCAGCTCCTCCTTTCTCAAGTGTCACAGAAGCCTCTTGGAGGAGTGCCGTTAAGAATGCTGCCAATCAGGATGATTGGGGAAGACTATATGAATCTCTATAGCTGAGGGGTGGAGTGATGAAGAAACCTTACAGATTCTAAGAGAAACTACACTCTTCAAGGCTTCAAGTAGGTGTTATGGACCAGAAGCAGAAACTTTCGAAGGAGGGTTTGATGAAGTGCTGCCCCTGAGGCAAGAAAAGTTAGACCTCCCAACTTTGAGGGATATGGGTTCTTGTGTAGAAACAATTTTGATGCAGCATAAGGATTTCCCTGATGCTGAGAAGCTGATGCTGACTGCAGTCATGTTGGGCATAGCCAAGGATGATACCAGAGTGGAAAAGGATCCTTCCCTTATGGAGTGATGATAATGATTCTTGGTGATGCATTCTCAGACTAGTCTTGCTAATCTTGTACAATAACAGTGTTCAACTGGAAATCAAGCCGTACAGTAAACATTATCCACTGAAGTGCGACTTCTTTTTTTGTAATTGATTTTCAATAACAAATTTTCCTGAGAATTTCAGTGGTTGAGCTGCGGTTAGTGGCTACTATTCAAGTGATTACTTATTTTTTTATAGGTAACTTACCAATGATATAGTTGCCATGCATGGTTGCTGCATTGCGTAACTGCCATGCATTGTTTGGGAAAATGATCAATGCAACTATGGTGCTGCTATTTCTTTGGTACTTGAGTTGGGAAGGTCGGTGGATCAAAAAGTTTTCAAGTTTGTGAAGAGCGCTCGTCAAAAAGGTAGGTTGCAAGCTAAAGCCACTTGTACTATTGGGAACCATTGCCACTCGTGATTGTGCTGATGGTTAGGTTGAATGTTGTGTATTTGAGTAACTTAAGGGATTTGGTAGCTAAATGTTGATCATTTGGAGGTGTGTTTAATGTACAAAATCCTATTTGCAAAGATTTGTAATAGACAAAATCTGTTTTGCCAAAATAGACAATTTTCTAAAATTTTACTATCCGAAAAACATTCGTTATTGATATTTTTCTTTTAGTTCTGTATTATTTTCTTTATCTATTTTTTTTTTGTTTTATCGATGTTAGAGTATTACCATTTTTCTAAGGAATAAAGACATTTTGATGCATTATTAAAAATATGTATAATTATTTTTATTTGTTTAAATTGGACAGAAATTTCTCTCTTGAGAAAAAAATTCATTGGATAGAGAAATTTCTATCCACATAACAAAATTTCTCTATCTAATAAAAACAATTTTCTTAACAAAAATAAATTTCTCTATCGAGAAATTTTTCTTTGGACAAAGAAATTTCTTTATCCACGGCATAAAATTTTTTTGTTGAAAAAACATGATTTTTTTTTGACAAAATTTTATATACAATATGAATCTTGTTTGATAGATCTTAGGTTAAATCCGAATATATAAGTTTTATGAAAAATCAACTTATATATTGCAAATTATTTATAAAAAAAATTAGTGGAAGAAAATTAAGGGAATAATGATTACACTGTCCAAGTTGTTTATTTTTTTTGTTTTTGATTTTGTTTGAGCATCTCCTTATTTCTTGTTTTGAGTGTTTTTTTTTCTTCATAAATTTTGAGATCTTGTGTGATTGATTGATTGTTTTTAATTTTTGAATTTTTTTTTAATAAATGCAATTAATTTAAGGTTAAATTACACTTATTTCTTTTAAATTTATGACAATTATACTGATAGTTTATGAAATTATATTGACCTTCCTTATTTTACCTGAAAATATACCGATATCTCCATTCTATCAATTTTTTTTTTCAAAATGACAAAACTACCAATTTCATATATCTTTTTTAAATCTTGATCAATTTTTTTTTCATTTTTCAAATAAATATTGGTAAAAACCTTAAATATATTTTTATATGAAATAAAAATAAATTATTTACCTTAAATTTGTTTCAGAAATACATAAAAAAAATATTTAAAAAAATTTAGAAAAAATTTGTCAAAATTGAAAAAATGTAAAAATAAATAAATAAAATTGACAGTTTCATTATTTTGAAAAAAAAAAAATTGACAGTAAAGAGATATTTGTATATTTTCAAGTAAAATAGAGAAAGTCAGTAGAGAGGTCGATGTAATTGTTATAAATTTCAGAAAAAATCAATATAATTTATCCTTAATTTAGTTAATTTCTAAAGTGATTTTATATCCCTAATTTGAATGTCGATTTACATCTACTATTTTTGTTCATTTCAATTTAAAACTGAAGAATTATAATTGAGACTTTTTGGGCACTCTAATAGAAAATTATTATTTTTCTAAATTTTCCACCTCAAAAATAAAATTGGAAATACTTCTAAAAAATAATTATCAAATGCATTTTTTATTTTGCTATTAAACAAAAAATAAAATAAAATAAAATAATTCTTTACTTGCAGAAAGTTTTATCAAACTTTACCTATTTCTTTTTTTTGGATAGGCAGCAGTGGAGATCGATGGTTGTCTCAGTCACCACCACAACCACCACCACAGCCACCACCACAACCACTACCGCCACCGCCACTACCTTCTCCGTCGCAGCAAACACCATCGCCACAGCAAGTCACGGCGACCTCATTAGTTGTCCGCTTCTACTTGCCATCATCCTTCTTTTCTTGATCATTTTCACCAGCCTGCTTCTCTTTCCCAGCGTCGCAGCAAATACCATCAGTACATGCAAACACAATCAAAGATATGATGGACATTGCCATGAGTAGCTGACAAAGTAGCAGAATGCCAATGGAGAGATCACTAACGCTTTCATCCCCCATGCCACCAGCACCAGCAGCTAGAACTTCCGGTGTCCGTGTCATCTTCACCAATGAGCTTTTGTGCATCGGTATCCCTAATCCAACTTTTACCAGGTCAATCCCACATCCCTTCCCACCTCACCCCAATGGAATTAAGATTTCTGATTGAATTATTAGTGAAGAGTCTATTTATATAAATAAATACAAGTTAAACTCGACTATAAAATTATATTATTCAATTCCAGCAAACAAACATAAAGTGGTTTTACAATTTTTTTTTAATAATACTACTTAGTTTCTTATTTATTTCTTAAAACTCATTATCGGTCATAAATACGGAGCCAAGAATTTGTTGTGGGGAGGAAGAATTTTTTGGATGTTTGATGATAAATTTTAATGTTAAAGAAGTAAAAAAAATTAATATTAATTGATAAATAATTGAATTTATTAATATGAAAGAAACTTGCAAATTAATAAAAAATGTGACCCAAAAATAAAGAGATTCAAAAAAACTTAAACTATATAAAAAAAAACCTCAAAAAAATGGATAACAGTCTCATTGAAAAGTTAAATTAAAATTAAAATAAAAGTAAAGTATGAACGACTTTAAATTCAGAAGGATCAAGAACAAAAATTAAAAGGGCATATTAGAAATATTTTTTAAAAAATTAAGAAAATTTTTGAATAAAAAAACTTGAGGGTAGTCAATTGCCCCTACTCCCATGTAGCTCCCTCCATGGTGGTAATAGGCGTCTCCAATCTAAAATCTTGTTAAAAAAATACTACTTTTATGAAAAGATAAAAAGCTTCAAAATTAAAAAGATTTCATGCTATATATAGGACTTTTCAATGAACAAATGGTATGCAAATATTTAATTAAATATTCACATAATTTTATTTAATTTAATTAGATTTGAAACAATTTTTTCTGGAAGGAATTTCCCATTGTTGCAGTATGATATTTTGTACTTCTAACATATATATATATATATATATATATGTGTGTGTGTATGTGTGTTATTTTGGAGCAATAATGAATTGGGCTCTTGTCCAAGTTGTTGCTATGGTTGCACTAAACTTGTGTGGATATTTTTCAATAAAAAAATTTAAAAGGTTAATATTTATTAAAAAATAATCAAAGATGAGCCCTTAACTTCATTAATATTTAACTTTATTATTTTTAATAATAATTTTTTTAACTTGTGTAAATATTTAATACGAAATAAATTATTATATATTGATTCTAATACTGAAACTCATTACTTAGAACTCATACTTTTGAGTTTTTCTTCTTCCATTGTATTTTTTTCTTTATATTTTCATAGACTCTTTAATATAAATTTCTTGTTACATTATCATTTATTTAGAGCTTTCATGTTTGTTGATTGTTATAAATGTCAATTATATTTAAATGTTATTTTCTCATTGCAATGTCATTTTTTAATGTATAATCTTATATTTAAAATAGATAACCTCTTATTACTCATATTTTAATAATAATTTATTACATTGCTATTTTTTTAAAACAAAATAAACATTATTTTAAAAGATTTGAGTTCATAGTAAGGTGATGGCCGGAGAATTTTAAACTCAAACAAAAATTGTTCATAAGAGAAAGAGGAAAAAAGGATAAAAAAAAATTACTATCTTCCTCCTACGTGTAAGTGTGTGAAATGATTGTGGAGAGAACAGTATAGATTTAATCTAATATGCACAAATTAATCTAAAATATCTTACATTATTTAAAAAAAAAGATCAATCTAATTCAACTAGGATAAGATTAGGATCCAGTGAAGGAAAATGGAAAATCAAGAAGAATAAATCATCTACAATTAATCTAACTTTGGAAATGATCGGATTGGAAAGAAAAATAAAGTGTCATTTTAGATGCCAAAAGTAATGTCATTTTTGTCAAACGTGCTACCAAGTAGTCATTATAACTCATTTTACAAGGTAAAAAGTATCTGTTAACATGTATCAGTCACTTATAGTGGTGTGGCGGAGACTAAACGACCTTCTCTCTTGCTATGCCCTTCGGATCATAAATACCTGTAAGAATTTTGGGTCACGGGCAGACTTGGCATTTTCGGCAAGTAAGAACTTGGAAGATGAACGCTCTTACCCTCTGTTGCCGGAGTCATTTACTCCGGTAACCTCCATGGACTAAAAAACCTTGTCTCGGGCTATCCTCTTGGCATCACAAATAACTCTTAAGAATTTTCGCACCCTCTATTGACGGCCGGGTCATTTGCTCCGGACCTCCGGTACGCGGTAACCTCCATCGACTGAACAACCTTGTCTCTTGTTATCCCGTTCGCATCACAAATACCTGTAAGAACGTTCGCATCACAAATTCATCATCATTGCCTTCATCAATGGCGTCATCACCGGCACAGTCATTCTTGCCGTCTCCGGCGCCCGTGGCAATCGACGTTGACGCTCCGATAGGGCCTGAATCAACCAGAGATCACGTTGCCATCCAGGTGGGATTTGATTCTAACGGTGCGGGCGATCATGGAATTCAACACCTTCGCAATATTATGAGAAAGAAAGACTTGAGTTCTCTAAAGGATTTTGGCGGTGCTGAAATGGTTGCTTCTGTGCTGAATTCTCACTTAGTGAATGGCCTTAGTGAATCACAACAAACACGGAACACTGTTCATCGCCCTAGCTTTTTTCCCTTCCTGTTGAAGGCTTGCAGTGATTACACCATTTTACTCCTCTTTATTTCAGCCCTGCTGTGCCTCGTGGCTGGGCTCAAAGAAGAAGGACCCAAGTATGGGTGGGTAGATGCAGTCATCCTACTGTTCGTCATCTTCTTGCTTGTGATTCATCCTTCAGTGGCTAAATTCCTTCGAGCAAGAAACAAAAGCAAAAAGCTGTTAAATAACAAATTAGAAGTTGTTGTTGTGAGAAGCGGAGAGCCCCAACTTGTGGCAGCCTCTGACGTTGTTGAGGGCGACCTTGTGGTTCTATCAAAGGGCGATCGGATCCCGGCAGATGGGATTTTTGTAGGTGGCGAAGGGTTGGTTTTGGA
Source organism: Nyssa sinensis (assembly GCA_008638375.1). Classification (NCBI taxonomy): domain Eukaryota; kingdom Viridiplantae; phylum Streptophyta; class Magnoliopsida; order Cornales; family Nyssaceae; genus Nyssa; species Nyssa sinensis. The sequence continues at coordinate 19,387 of VIRR01000442.1, forward strand.
TGAGTTATTAGACTCCGATACCGATTGCAGTGACAACCCGTTTCTTTTTACTGGTTCAAAAGTAGTTGATGGAGAAGGTCGTATGATTGTTACGTCTTTGTGTACTAATACAGCATTGAGTGAGTTGATGGGCTTGGTGACCTGTGACGATGCCGATGAAGATAGCTTGTTACAGGATCGGATCGCAAAGCCTGACACTTATGCAGACTATATCGCCCTTTGTATGTCAATAGTCATTACTTTTGTAATGTTTATCCGTTTCTTATACAGAAAACAGGAGAACAGGGACGACAGCAGCAACCAATTACCAAAGATGAATGGCAAAGTTTCAGTTCAAATGATGATGGCAAGTTTCGAGAGAATTCTTTTGAGCCCAGGAATGGTTCGAAAGCTGACAACTTCGCTTACTGCAGTGGTGTTAGGTTTACAGCATGGTGTAGCTTTTGTGATCGCATTATCTCTCTCTTACCAGAATCAGAAGGCGTCTAATCATTGTGCTCATCGCAACCCCACAGCTTGTTGCACCATGGGCATGGCCACCGTGGTCTGCATCAACGCGTCAGGTGGCCTATTGTGTCACCAACTGGAGGTAAACGAGGTCTGGATCGGCAACCAAAATTTCAACAGCAGCATGGACTCTGGAATATCCCAAGCTGTTCGTGAAGCTCTGCGATGTGTTATCAGTATATCAGTTCTTGAGCCTGATATTCTTGGGAGTTCAATAGATGATTTACTCCTCTCTTGGTTGATGTCCAAATCGGTTATGAATGAGAAGATTTCGAAAGGAAGTTATTCTATTCTTGAATCCAAAAAGTACGGAAAGAAAGTTAATGGGGCTCTGGTAATGATTAAACATAATTGAAAACTCACTGTTGTATCCTTCCATTAATTTTTTGAATTTTCTGAAGATTAATGATGGAGTATATATATGTTTTGGGTTCTGACAATATGGATGAAATTGGTTCATCCCAGGAAAGTTTATGGTAATATATTCATGCCTTATTACAAATATAGAGGCCATGAGTTTTTTTTTGCTTGATTGGGGCTTATAATTGTGAGGAATGATTAAAAATTGATTACCTATGAAAAAAGGTCATGGCTGCAAGACTGCAAAACTTTATAGCAAGCAAGTCTTGTAATACTATTATATTCATAAGTTGTATAAGAATGGAGTATAGGGAAGAAATTGGTTCTTCCCACGAAAGTTTATGCTACCAAACTTATTACTTCATATATTCGTGCCTTATTACAAATATGGAGGCCGTGAATATATAAATATATTGCTTGATTGGGAGTTCAAATTAAGTTGTATAATGATGAAGTATATATTTTAGGTTCTAGATCGACAATTTGGACGACATTGGTCCTTCCGAGAAACGGAGAGAGCACCCTTCTTAATTAAGTTAACTTATTTCACGTGTATATATAATTGTATATACCCGTACTTGTTTATTAATCCTGTTCTTATATTATTTTTGTTTGATATTTTATTTTATTTATGTGAATATATAGTAATAAATCTAACCAATATTTCCTACAGATAAATCAAAATGATGGTGAAAAAAACCTGCTCTTGCACAAAGGAGATGCTAGCATTATATTGGCCATGTGTTCTCACTACTTGGACTGTGAAGGACGGAGCCACGACATGGGAAATCAGAGAAGCAAGTTTGAGAAAGTGATAAAAGATATGGAGGACAGTGGTATTAGACCCATTGCAGTTACTTATAGCCAAGAAGAGGTTCAGGAAATTAGAGAAGGTGGGCTGAACTTGTTGGCACTAGTGGGTTTTAAGAGGAAACCGTGTCGGCAGGCCGTAGAAGCTCTTAAAAAATCCGGAGTAACCATCAAATTGGTGTCTAGGGATGAGCCAGATGTGGTGAAAGCCATAGCGAATGAGCTTGGAATCAATACTGGTTCGGACAACGAAGAAGTTGAAGGTGAAGCATTTCAGAGTCTCGATGAGGCTGATAGGGTAAGAAAGGTTGATCATATCACCGTGATGTCCAGATCAGGTCTTGAGGACACACTTCTCATGGTACAGGCATTGAAACAAAAAGGACATGTGGTTGCATACTTTGGAGGTTTGGCAACAAGTGACATTCCAGCTTTGAGAGAAGCAGATGTGGGGTTTACTGAGGAAGCTCAAAGCACTGAAATGGCCAGAGAGAGCTCCGACATCATTGTTCCTTCACATCAAGGTTTCAGCCCATTAATTCCAATCTTGATGTCCGGTAGATGTGCTTATCATAACATTCAGAAGTTCGTTCAATTAATGCTCACTGCAAGTGTCTCTGGCTTACTGATATCCTCTATCGCAACTATGTGTTTGGAAGAGTCTCCAATAACAGCAATTCAATTGATTTGGGTGAATTGCATCATGAGCCTCCTAGGTGGCCTAATGATGGTAATGGATCTTCCAACCCCGGAACTAATTACACATGAACCACAAGCCAGAAGGACTAAATCAATTCTTACCAAGGACATTTGGAGAAACTTTGTGATTCAAGTCTTGTACCAGGCTCTTGGTTTACTGATATTTCTGTTTGGGGGACGAGCAATATCCGGAATCAATCAACAGGTTCAGAAACCCATGATTTTCAATGTTTTCACCCTATGCCAGCTTTTCAATCTATTCAATATCATGGAATTGGAAAAGAAAGAAGTTTTGAAGGCTGTCCTTAAACACTACTGGTTCTTGGGGGCTATCAGGGCTGTTATTGTTTTGCAAGTGCTTGTGGTTGAGTTCGGAACAAGTCTAGCCAATTATGTTGAGTTGAATTGGGTGCAGTGGGCTTTCTGTTTCCTGTTCGCTCTGCTTCCGTGGGGTTTTGATCGTGTCGTGAAATTCATGACTATTGCTATTCCTGCAGTTAATTAATCTGAAAGTATGAAGCCGGTTGCAAGATAAACCAGCATATTTTGTACTAATATATATATATATATATATGTGTGTGTGTGTGTGTGTATAAACATGTGTGTGTGTATCAATGAGTGCGTGTATAAGAATGTGTTTGTGTGTATCTATGAGTGTGCAAATATAAGCATACGTGTATGTATGGATGTACGAGTTTTCGTGTTTGTGCGTGCATAGAAAGTATTGTATGAATAACCAAAAAGACAAAAAGACAAAGCAAAAGTATTGTATGTAATTCTGTTTGGTAGCCTCGCAGTCCCATGTCACATTAATCATAATGAGTTCTATTCTTTTTGTCTAAGAATGAAAAAATAAAATAAGAAAAATCCAATATGTAATAATGCTATTCACCTTCTTTAATCAAATTTCAGAATTAGGCAGCTTGGATGGGAGTTTAGAACAATTAAAACCACAAGCTTTCCCTCTCTTTTTTTGCTGTTGATTTGTTGACAAATAATTAAAATTAAAACTTTAACCTCAACTCTTTCTTTTAAATATCATATCAATATGTATAATATAATTATACAGAAATAATTTTTATATTCTAATATTTTACAACTGACTCCTTCGGCTCTCTACATACTTGATAAAAAAAATTGAAAGTAAATAATAATGGGATGTTTCCAAGAAATATGATAGAAAGTGAAACACAGAAATGATTTTAAAAGCTTTGTACAATTAAAAATATTTATAGTTACGTGATGTTTATCTAATTAATTTTGAGTAATGCTAGTCTTACTTTTATATTTTAACAAAATTATTTATTTTCATAAGTTGGTAATATTGTATTGGCTGGATACCACATGATGTCACATCATGATGTGATATTCAATTAATACAAGACTGCCAACTCATGAAAATAGACACTTTTAATAGAGTTTTTAAGTAAGCCTAATATTATTAATTAATTTTTTATTTGTGAAATGGGAGTGTTCACATACACATTATGAGATTAATCTATTTCATATTTGAATGCATATATGATGTCTTTTTTCTTTTTTTTTTGGGGGGGGGGAGTTACCTTGAGTCTAGTCAATTAGTTCCCTTCAATTTTTTCAATTAGATTTACTATGGCTTTACTCTTTTGTTTGATCTGCAGTAATATATATATATATAGCAAAAATATATGCATATATAAATTCTTTTTTTAATGAATAAATTTTTCTTTTTATTTATATTTATTAAAAATATTTTATGCATTGAGACAACAGTGTTTTAATAAATATGATGTAAATTTAATATAATATTATTATATCAACGTATAATATATTTTTAATAAAATTTTAAGACAAATGTAGCTTCACTTTTTCTGAATCATTATGTGGAGGGCCCCTGGTTGAACCCACCTCATCCAACTCTAGGAGTTAGTTAGAAAATTGATGGGTTGACAGGTTCCATTTATTATTTGAAAATTAGTAACTTTTTCTTCAAACAACTTGATGTTGTATGAACTTGAGCACTCCGAAGAGAATTTATTAATGATTCAAGTCATTTATTTGGTAAAAAGAATAATGCTGAAAGATGACTGAAAAATCATGCTCAAAGCCCTTTATTCCAACAGAAATTGACTATTTATTGATAAAAAAAAATGATCGAAAGTTTTTAAATAAACCAATTCTAAAAATTAATAACTTTTTTTATGCAACGAATTTTATTTCATGGTAAATAATTAATTACTCTATTATTTAATAATTTATAAATTTATAAAAAATTTCTTTTATAATATTAGATATTAGAATAAAAAATATTAGTGCCATTAAGTCTTTAGTGAGAAAACAGAGAGTATGAGTTTCCTTCAAATTTAAATTAAGTTTATTGACCTTACAAATTTGCATGCATGTCTCATTTTAATTCTAAAATCATATTGGTGTAATAAAAAAAAGTTCATTAATAAAATTTATGAGAAATTTAATAGTTATTAACTAATAATTTTTGAGTTTTTCAAAATTATTAGCTATTAGAAAGCATAGTTACTTTGACACTTTTTTACAACTGTTATGTTTTTGAATGGAGTAATAATTTGTGTACCAACTGTTTATAGTTTCTTCAAGAATATTCTTGTCTATTTGAAATGAATTTAGAAGTGAAGTCCTATCTTTTTGAGAGATAAGAAATAGAAAAATAAAATTAAAAAGATAATTACGTAAATTTTGTCAGCTTATAAACATAAATCTTGAAATTAATTGTGTAATTGACTCTAAATAATTGAGTTAAGACTTTTTTTTCAAATATTTTGGTAACATGACAAAACCTTATCCATTTTTTTCTAGACTTGTTTTCTCATGGATAAATAGTATTTCAAATGACATAAATCTATTAATTATAGGGTTTTTGGGCTCGTGATTGCCGGAACAAATTTTATATATGTGATCCTATTCTTAAAAATCACATATCAGGTAAAATAATCGTTTTTATTGTAGCTCAAATTGAAAACTGCTTGACTCATCGCCAAAATTTTACAAACTAGATTAATTTGAGTACTCGTTACTGGGGATGACAATTTAATCTATTTCACGGGGAACTCACTAACCCCGTTCCTAATGGAGCGGATTTGGGAAAAAATATTTTCAATCTTTTAAGGTTTGGGACGGGTTTGGAAAAAATACACTCTGCCCTTTCCAGATTATATAAAATAAAATAATAATAAATTTTTATACTACATAACTAATATTTATAATGATATTTTTTAAACCACTTATTAAAAGTTATACAAATTTGATAAAATTATATATTTGAAAAAAATAATAATGTCATTTTAATTTTTTATTAACATGTATATTTTTTATTGTAACATATGTATTATTTTATTTGAAACGTATTAATTATAATTAATTTAATAAAATAAATACATAAAAATTTAAAAATAAATAAGAATTCTAATGGTACTCCGACCCAACCTCTCATAGAGTTTAAACAAATTTAGAAAGAAAAAAAAAATCACAAAACAGAATTGAGGTAGGGTCTCCCACTCCATTGCATTCCTCCTTGAAAATAGATGCACTAATAACTGAACATCAAGATTAGAAATTTTACAGGGCTACAGTTTTCTTTGCCTTTATAGTTTTAACTTCTTTTTTTCGATTCTTTTTTTTTATTTTCGATATCTTGAAAGTTCTTAAAGATATTTCTCTATGATGGATGGTAAAAAGAAATTAACACCAGTGTTTTCCCAATTGACTGTTTGTAATTCCCTTCACAGTAAAGTCGGTTAAACATTGAGAGCCAATAGGCTTGAACAAAAAACCCACCCAAACCAAACCAATGCCACCCCACCTCCCCTCTAAAAGAATAAAGAAGAGAAATTTACAATTACCTCATTCGAGTTATTTGATAATTGTAAAGATCTATTTTGTATTTTTTAAAATTATATTAATTATTCTTTTATTGTATTGATAATAAATAAATTTTTAATTTATCATTGACAATATTAGAGTTTCAATCAACACAAATTATATGACTAAAATACTCTTATATATTACACTGATCATTCTTATCATTTGAGATATCAAACGGGAGGTTATGTAATTATCATATAATAGAAAAGAAGTTAGTGTAATGATCTGTAAGAGTAAAACAATGAATTTATAATTTTCATTAATGTCCATCTCATAACAATTTTGACAAAAAAAAATTTGTATAATATTAGAGATCACAGAAAAAGTCCTTCCAATTGTCAAATATTACTGGGAGTAGGCCTGACAAAATGGATGAGTTGGACGGGTTAAATAATCACAATAATTATTTTACTTTCGATTTCTTAAAAATCTAACAAAACACCATTGTTAAAAGAAAATCAAAAATACAATTAAAAAATTAACTGGAAGGATCAGTTTCAGTTTAAAATTCGAGTAAACCGAACCAATCCGAGAACCGAACCCTCACTATTTTTTTAAAAAAAAATTAATATGTATATATATGTGAGTACTATATATATTATACTGTATATATATATATATATACACATGCATATATATATATAGTATACTATATGCATTATGTATATATAATGTATATATATATGTGTGTGTGTGTGTATACATACTATATTATAGATATGTATATATATTGTATTATGTATGTGTATATATATATATGTATTGTATTACAGTATTATGTATATATGTATTATATATATTATACTATATATATATGTGCATTGTATACATATATATGCTATATATATTTAGATATAGATATATATATGTCATGTATAATTATATGAAACCATTCATTAATATTTTTAAATAGTTAAGAGTTTATCAATTTTTAGAGTGAGAAAATGAATTTTAAGTTTTATAATTACCAAATTGCTTATGAAATACCCTTTAGTTGTCATGACTATATATTGTATATGTTTTACCATTTTGTTATTTCTCAAATATATATATATAAATATATATATATATATTCTTATACTATTTTATTATTTTTCATTCTCAACTAGTCAAACACCTATATTTAATCCGTATTGATCCGTTAAATTGTAATATCTATTATGAAGTTTATGAAGCACTGGTAAATACTATGTCTATTATGAAGTTTCTTATTGTAATATCTTCAAGTATTGATAAAAATATGAACCAATCGGATTGTCTCATCACTCATTCTTTCTCAACCGGAGCACTGGTATCTTTATATATATATATATATATATATATATATATATATATATATTTTGCATACAGTAAAAAATAATAATAATAATAATAACAACAATAACATGGGTTAAGATTGTTTATATCTAATTTCTCTAGAATTTTAGTGGGCGAAATTCTTGTATATTGAAAAAATAATATTTTGTAAATACTCACACCATGTAGTTTTTACAGTGATTTTAGTATTTATAAGTTTAACTAAACCTCGCGGTGAATGATGAAATCAAAATTAAAATTAATTTAAGAGTAAGCATCACATAAAATAAAAATTTATGTAATAACCTCTAATTTTTTAAGTTCTGTTGTGGCTAAGCTTTATACCTCTAGCTAAAAATGTTGACCGATGCCAACTTCTTGCTAATAAAACAGGTATGGACCAGACCGCCCAAAGTACTTGGGCCCATTCTCTGAGCAAACTCCATCATACTTGACTGGTGAATTCCCCGGTGACGACGGGTGGGACACTGCTGGGTTGTCAGCAGACCCGGAGACATTCGCCAAGAACCGTGAACTTGAAGTGATCCACTGCAGATGGGCCATGCTCGGTGCACTGGGCTGTGTCTTCCCCGAAATCCTTGCAAAGAATCGAGTCAAGTTTGGTGAGGCAGTTTGGTTCAAGGCCGGAGCGCAAATCTTCTCCGAAGGTGGCCTCGATTATCTTGGCAACCCCAACCTAATCCACGCCCAGAGCATCCTCGCAATCTGGGCCTGCCAAGTAGTGCTGATGGGCTTCGTCGAAAGGTATCGGATTGGCGGAGGCCCATTGGGTGAAGGACTTGACAAAATATACCCAGGAGGGGCCTTTGACCCACTGGGACTGGCTGATGATCCAGAGGCATTTGCAGAATTGAAGGTGAAGGAGATAAAGAATGGAAGATTGGCTATGTTTTCGATGTTTGGATTCTTCGTGCAGGCCATTGTGACCGGAAAGGGCCCAATTGAGAACCTGTACGACCATATTGCTGATCCTGTGGCCGACAATGCATGGGCCTATGCCACCAACTTTGTACCAGGAAAATGAAAATGAGCTAAAGCAATGGGCCTCCTTGAGCTTCTTGGTGTCAATGGGCGTCTCTGCTTGTAGAATTGATCACTACTGATGTAATATTTAGTGTTGGACCCAAAAATAGACTTTGAAAGACTCTTTAGAACCACGTCTGAAATTTGAAAAACCCAACACTCAAACGGCAGTATGAAATTAGACAAGCAATGACTACTGAGAGAAATAGTGTAAAAGAGACTTCATCCAAATCAAAACTATATTTACTAAAGCAACATTAATTCTTTACTCCAGTGACAGGAACACATAAAAGACAAAACCTCACAAAGTCATGCTTGCTGCCATGGCCTCTTTGGCTTGCGGAATCACCTACGGCTTCATTCTTTTTGACTGCAGTGCACAGCACACACGACTTGGCACTCTCTACCACACGGCTACACACCTATATATATATAAATTATGTAAAGCCTAATCCTAATACAATTAGGATTTCTAAGTCTAATTGAATTAAAATACCATTCCCACTAGGACAAGGACTCCTAGTCTCATTAGGATTAAAATAAATCAAATCCTACTACTACAATGACTCAACTTTAAAATCCTACTAAAAATATAACTTGGTTTAATTGGCTCACATTGCCTCCCTTAAACCAAGGTCGTCAAACTTTACCATGCCAAGTAATCTCTTTAACTTCAAAAAGGAATTTGTTTTGAGCGGCTTTGTAAAAATATCTGCAACTTGTTCTTCAGAAGGACAAAACTCAAGCTGGATCTCTTTGTCATTTACCAAGTCACGAATGAAGTGAAACTTGATATCAATGTGCTTGCTTCTCCCATGAAAAACTGGATTCTTCGTCAATGCAATGGTTGACTTGCTATCACAAAATATTGTTGTCGGTCCATCCTGCTTGTGTTGTAGAATACCAAGCATCCGCCGTAACCAAACTGCTTGAGTAGCAGTATTCCCTGCTGCAATGTACTCTGCCTCTGCTGTTGAAAGAGCTACAACCTGTTGCTTTTTAGAAGACCAAGAAAATACACAAGAACCAAGATGAAAGACATATCCTGAAGTACTCTTTCGCATCTCAGTATCACATGCCCAATCACTATCTGTATATCCAACGAGTTCCAAACTGTTAGAGGATGAATAAAAAATACCATCACTTTGTGTACCTCGAATGTATCGCAAAATCCGTTTAGCAGCTTGCAAGTGAGATTGATGTGGAGTCTCCATAAATCTGCTAATCAATCCAACACCAAACACAATATCTGGCCTAGTAGAAGTCAAATATCTCAAGCTTCCCACCAACCTTTTGAAGTAGGTTGGATTCACAAGATCACCTGTACCATCTCTTACTAATTTCAACCTCTCCTCAACTGGAGTCAAAATTGGATTGGACTTATCCATCCTGAACCTTTTCAAAATATCACTGGCATATTTTTTCTGTGAAATAAAAATTTCACCATCTGTTTGAACAACTTCAATACCAAGAAAATAAGACATTAGTCCCATATCTGTCATCTCAAAGTGAGCTATCATAGCCTCCCTGAATTCTGAAATCAACTTTGGATTATTGCCAGTAAATATCAAATCATCAACATATAAGCACACAATAAGAATATCACCATGTGAATTAGACTTGACATATAAAGTATGCTCATAAGGACATCTCTCAAAACCATGCTCAACAAAATAAGAATCAATGCGTGTATACCACGCTCTAGGCGCTTGCTTCAATCCATACAAGGCCTTATTCAATCTAAAAACTTTATTTTCATGCCCTTTTATCACATAGCCAACAGGTTTCTCAACATAAACCTCTTCTTCAAGTACACCATTCAAGAAAGTAGATTTAACATCCATTTGAAAAATTCTCCAATTATTTTGAGCAGCAAGAGAAACAAACATACGAACAGTATCAAGTCTAGCAACAGGAGCAAACACCTCAAAATAATCAATACCTGGCTTTTGTTTATAACCCTTAGCTACCAATCTCGCTTTAAAACGATCTACCTCACCATTGGGCTTATACTTTGTCTTGTACACCCACTTCACACCAATTGGTTTCTTACCACTAGGAAGAGTAGTAAGTTTCCATGTGTTGTTCTTCTCAATTGCATGGATTTCATCATCCATGGCTTTAATCCAATGATCATCACGAGAGGCTTCTTCAAAAGTCATAGGATCACAATCTGCAAATAAAGCAAAATTCACTAAATCTTCATTAGTTGGCTCATTATCACTACCAACAACATAATCCTGTAAGCGAGCAGGCAAGTGGCGCTGGCGTTGAGGACGCCTAGAAGACTCTGCATGAGGTGATGACACAACTGAAGATGGAGGATCACTAATCTGAGGCTCATTCTGTACTTCAATCTGTGGATCTGCATTATTAAAAATTAAAGGTGGCTGGATTTGATTATTCTGAGACCAATCCCAAACTCCTTGCTCATCAAAAGTCACATCACGACTAATAACCACCTTTTCTGTTATTGGATTATACAACTTGTAGGCTTTTGACAATTGACTGTAACCAATAAAAATACATTTTTCACCTCTATCATCAAGTTTCTTTCTAAGATGATCTGGCACATGAGCATATGCAATGCATCCAAACACCCTTAGGTGTTTAATGACAGGCTTCTGTCCACTCCAAGCTTCCTGCGGGGTTTTGTTAGAAACATTTCTAATAGGACACATATTCAAAACATAAATAGCACAAGCAACCGCTTCAGCCCAAAATCCTTTAGGCAAATTTTTAAATTTCACCATGTATCTAACCATATCCATAACAGTTCTATTCTTTCTTTCCGCCACTCCGTTTTGTTGTGGAGTATATCTAGCAGTCAACTGATGCCTAATACCATGTGTCTCCAAAAAATCATCACAAACAAGATATTCTGTACCCTTGTCAGTTCTCAAAGTCTTAATTTGAAATCCACTTCGCTTTTCAACATAAGCCTTGAATTTTTTAAAAGTATCACAAGCATCAGATTTATGTTGCAAAAAATAAACCCATGCTTTTCTGCTAAAATCATCAATAAAAGTAATAAAGTACCTACTGCCACCATTAGAAGGTACCTCCACTGAGCACAGATCTGAGTGTATTAACTCCAAAGGCCTCTTGGCTCTCCATGAATTTCCTGTAGGAAAAGCATCTCTATGTTTCTTTCCCATTACACAAGTTTCACAAACTCTATTTGGGATATCAATAACAGGCAAACCAGAAACCCAATGTTTTCTAGCAAGAAAATTAAGACTGCCAAAATTTACATGCCCAAACCGCATATGCCATAACCAACTATCATCATCAATCATAGAACTAAAGCAAGGTAAATTCTCGCATTTAATACTCAATGGAAATAAACGATTTTGAGTCATATTTACCTTTGCTATTAGCCCCAAACGGTCATCATTAATTGTGCAAACTCCATGGTGGATTCGCATATCATAACCTCTTTCTGAAAGTTGCCCCATCCTCAACAAATTTTGTTTCAAACTTGGTACATAAAACACATCTGAAATATACTTGTGAGACCCATTCTTCAATCTGATTGTTATTCTGCCTTTACCCATCACAGGTATCTTTGAATTATTTCCAAACTTTACCTCTGATCGAACGGACTCATCCAAATCAGAAAACATGTCTTTCTTACCACACATGTGATTACTACAGCCAGTGTCTAAATACCACTTAGCACTATCATCATTATCCACAACATTACAGGCCAATAACACGGTTTCTACTTCATTATTACCACCAGGATTATTTTCAGCAACATTAGCTTGATGATCTCTATTATTTGGCCTTCTAGATCTGCACTCAGACTTTTTATGCCCAAACTTGCCACAATTAAAACATTGAATATTGGATTTATGAGATTGTGGATTAGAATTGTTACCATCTCCTCTTCCTTGGACTGGTCTGTGCTGCCAATTATTATTTTGCCACTGATTGTTGTTCTGCCACTGGTTGCCTCTGCCTCTTCCTCCACCAAATCTGTTTTGCCCATTATTGCCTCTGCCTCCTCTATTGTTGTGATTCTGCCCTCTATTCTGGTAGCCTTGAAAACGTTAATTAAATCCTCCATTATTCTGAGACTCGCCTTTTTCATTCTTCAAATTTAATTGAGCTTGCAAAGCTTCCTCCACAGAATTTTTTGATCTCTCATTCAAACGTTGTTCATGAACTCTCAACGAACCTTGTAATTCATCCACTGTCATGGACTCCAAGTTAGCCGACTCTTCAATAGCTGTCACTTTATATTCAAACCGCAGTGTCAAGCTTCGAAGAATTTTTTCAACAATTTGACGGTCTGTTATTTGTTCACCATTAGTCCTCATCTCATTAACAAGTGCCGTGGTCCGCGAAAAATACTCAGAAATAGTTTCTGATTTTTCCATCTGCAACAACTCAAAATCTCTATACAATTTTTGTAATCTAGCCTTTTTCACCTTATCAACACCAACATATATTTTTGCAAGAATATCCCATGCTTGTTTCGCAGACTGAACATGAGAGATTTTACTAAGAACAGAAATATCTAAAGCTTGATGAATACAATTTAAAGTTTTGAAGTGTACTTGCCTTGTTGCCTCATTTGCATCTGCTGCAAGCTCTTCCTTAATGAATTTCATCGTCAAACCACTTGAACCAAAAAAAGTCATCATCGTATTCTCCCAAATATAAAAAGGAGATTTTCCATCAAATTTATATACCGTACAAATAATTGAAGTCATCTTCACGAATCGAAAAAAAATAACCAAGCTCTGATACCAATTGTTGGACCCAAAAAAAGACTTTGAAAGACTCTTTAGAACCACGTCTGAAATTTGAAAAACCCAACACTCAAACGACAGTATGAAATTAGACAAGCAATGACTACTGGGAGAAATAGTGTAAAAGAGACTTCATCCAAATCAAAACTATATTTACTAAAGCAACATTAATTCTTTACTCCAGTGACAGGAACACATAAAAGACAAAACCTCACAAAGTCATGCTTGCTGCCATGGCCTCTTTGGCTTGCGGAATCACCTACGGCTTCATTCTTTTTGACTGCAGTGCACAGCACACACGACTTGGCACTCTCTACCACACGGCTACACACCTATATATATAAATTATGTAAAGCCTAATCCTAATACAATTAGGATTTCTAAGTCTAATTGAATTAAAATACCATTCCCACTAGGACAAGGACTCCTAGTCTCATTAGGATTAAAATAAATCAAATCCTACTACTACAATGACTCAACTTTAAAATCTTACTAAAAATATAACTTGGTTTAATTGGCTCACAGTAGCAGAAAGTGCTTATGTTGGAAGTATGTTTTCAATGAATGTCCAACTCCTTTTTCACTTTTTATCTTAATATTTCCCTCCATTCTCAGCAAGCAAACAATTTTAAGCAGCTCGATATCTTCTTGCTAGAGTAGTGCTATGCACTTTAGGAATTATGCAATCTATAATCATGTGTTGGGCATGAATATATATCAACTGGCCAATACATACAATCACATCAGCTGTAACTGTGCATAGTATAGCATCGTCTTGCAATAGTCAGTATAATATACCTATCACATTTGTCCTAATGGAAGTCATTTTTTGCCAGAGAATCAGCCTTGCAGTTGTCATGTCAACATCTTGAATCCACGTTAAGGCCCTTTTCATTTGAATTCTTTTCAAAGAGTGTGCAACACTCGATTAGTGGTTCTGTTTGTTACAGCAGAAATCATTTCCTTGATTTTCCATTAGAAATTATCTGCATAGTTATAAAAACATATATATATATATATATATATATATGCAGCAATGGTTTAAGAAAGTGAGATTAAGCAGTTGCTTGTCTTCAAGCTTAAGACATGACAATATAATTTTCCACCCAATAGTTTGAGAAAAAAAGTTTATACTTTGAGATTATGCATTAAACTAGAATCATGACATGGTTGTTACATGATGCTGTCCTCTTTTAAGCCAAAGATCCTGGTAAGATGAAACCAAATGCTTCATCCTTCAATTATAGTTTCATCCATATCAGATTAAACAAAATCAACTATAATGAAATTATGAAGCAAATGACAACTATTCAAACATATCTATGTGACAACTAAATGACATTACTTATTCAAACATGTCAAATTATATATAGTACTCAATTTATAGCAAAAAAAAAAACTTTTATTTTTTATTTCAAGTAAAAAGTTATATTTTTTGATGTCATAATTTTTCTCATTTATAATATTTTTTTTATTTAAACCATGTCAAATTAATAAATATAATTACTAAGATATGTCATAAATAGAATATATAATTATTTTATCTCTTTAACAAATAATATAATAAAAAAAATTTTAAAAAAAATTATTAATTATTAAATAATAGAATTGTTAATTATTTACCATAAAAATAATATGTGTGACTGAGGACGATTTTGAATTACTCTGTGTGACTAAAACATTCTATGTCATCATGCTTAGGCAGTATAAATAAGCAAAAAGGACATACACAAGAATGGTCTCCAGACACCTGTAATTAGAATCTGAGCCATGTTTGCAGTCATTGCACGGCTGGACCACAGGATAAGGAAAGAATGGATGTTGCATAGAATAAGGAAGACTTGGCTTGAGTGAGTTTACTTGGTGACAAAGACTCCTATGGTAGCTTCAATAGTAGATAAAATATGACAACACTTCTACGTGTTTGACTAAGTAATGTGATTTAGTTGTTAGATAGAATATCAATAATATGTGTGACTAAAGCATACTATGTTATCATGCTTAGGCAGTATAATGACTAAATAAAAAGGACATATCCAAGAACGTTCTCCAGACACTTGTAATCGGAATCTGAGCCATGTTTGAAGTCATTGCACGGCTGGACCGCAGGATAAGGAAAGAACATATGTTGCATAGAATAAGGAAGACTTGGTTTGAGTGAGTTCACTTGGTGAGAATGACTCCTATAGTAGCTTGAATAGTATATAAAATATCACAACCCATTTACATGTTTGAATAAGTAATGTCATTTAGTTATCACCCGGTACGATAATCACTGAATACTTAGAATTGATGTATGATTCACAAAAATTGTGTCAATATTCCATCACAACAATCGTTTCACGGTGCAACCGTATCACTGAATTCTTTTTCCCCGAATGAAAGAAAGAGAGGGGAGGTGCATCTTTCTGTACCAAACTTCAATGGTCGTACAAATTTTCACTATTTCTCTTTCAGAAAATCAAAAAGATTGTACTGCATCTACAAGAGCATTCTCTGCCTGCCGCATCCTCTCTCTCTCTCTATATATATATATATATACATGTGTGTCTATGAGTATACACAGGAATCCTATAAAGTAATTTTGTATGTAATTACTTTCAATATGCATCACCTGTGTGTCAAAATGGCCATTTTTTTTTTCCGGTAATATATTTTTGGATAATATTAAATTCAGAAAAAATATATAGTTTTAAAATTTACATACTTTACAAAAGTAGGTGATATTTGGGTTTGAATGGATTATATGAATTCGAATAGAATAAATCTGATTAGAAAAAGAAAAATTCACTCAAAAGTTCGCATGCTTTCAATTTGAAAAAATAAAAATAAAAATAGTCCTTTTATATTTTTTTTCTTAATTTTATGTATAAATTTGGTCTAATTTTCTGTGATTTAAGAAAAATAAAAATAAAACATTCAAAATAATAAATTTGAGAAAATTCAAATTCAGCATGATTTTCCAATTACCCAGAAAAAAAAAAAAACGCATTTATATAACAGTGGAAACAATCAGATTTGCGAATCCAGCTTTTCTTTCCTTTTTTTTCAATTCAAACATCATATCTACATCCAAATCCATCTTGCTTTACATTAAATTTAAAAGCTGTACGGGTGCATTCATATGTAATCTTCAAAGTATCAAATATAGTTGATTCTCAAACATAATGTGTATGGTACCTTCTTCTTCTTCGTCTTCGTCACCTCTCTCTCATCAACAATCTCTCTCCTTCCTTCTATCCCCTGCTTTCTCACTCTATTTGATCGTTTGTTGCGTTGAGTGGGTTCCCCGTCATCGATATCTCTCTCGCCCTCCTCTCAGTGTTTCGTCGAGTGGATCTAGGGCCTCCGTTTCGTCGACCGGGTTAAACCACCCCCTTTTTCCCACGTCCCTTTTGTTTTAGGTGTGACTAGTCGGTGGATGCCTCAAGAATGAGGATGTAAATTGATTTTTATTTATTAAATCCTCTACATTAATTAAAAAAATAAATTCCGTATTCCTAATACCAAATTAACTATTAATAACTTTATTATTAAAAAAACCAAAAATAAATAAATCTCTTATTTGATACCATTTTTATTTTTTATTATTTGTTATATCAAATAATAATAATAATAATAATAATTTATATGTTCATTTTTTTCATTTGTGTAATTCATCAATATGTTTACATTATATCATTAAATTAATTTAAAATTTTATATTAATTTTTAATAAATCAACTTAACAAAACCTGTCATAAAATGAGTTTTTATTACAAAAATCGGACAGCGGCTTCTCCCTCCAGTAGATATTATTAAGCTGTGCCTTGAAGGTCAAAACCCAGAGATCGCATTGTGGGCTTTTGATGTGTTTGCAGGGACCAGCTCCTCCTTTCTCAAGTGTCACAGAAGCCTCTTGGAGGAGTGCTGGAAGAATGCTGCCAATCAGGATGATTGGGGAAGACTATATGAATCATCTATAGCTGAGGGGTGGAGTGATGAAGAAACCTTACAGATTCTAAGAGAAACTACACTCTTCAAAGCTTCAAGTAGGTGTTATGGACCAGACGCAGAAACTTTCGAAGGAGGGTTTGATGAAGTGCTGCCCCTGAGGCAAGAAAATTTAGACCTCCCAACTTTGAGGGATATGGGTTCTTGTGTAGAAACAATTTTGATGCAGCATAAGGATTTCCCTGATGCTGGGAAGCTGATGCTGACTGCAGTCATGTTGGGCATAGCCCAGGTTGATGTCAGAGTGGAAGAGGATCCTTCCCTTATGGAGTGATGATAATGATTCTTGGTGATGCATTCTCAGACTAGTCTTGCTAATCTTGTACAATAACAGTGTGTTCAACTTGAAATCAAGCCGTACGGTAAACATTATCCACTGAAGTGTGACTTCTCTTTTTGTAATTGATTTTCAATAACAAATTTTCCTGAGAATTTCAGTGGTTGAGCTGCGGTTAGTGGCTACTATTCAAGTGATTACTTATTTTTTTTATAGGTAACTTACCAATGATATAGTTGCCATGCATGGTTACTGTATTGCGTAACTGCCATTGTCAGGGCAAATCGGAGTGTTGAGTTATATTGATTTTTCCAAGTAATGTCTCATCAGCTTTTGGGGAAAAAAATTCTTAATGGCTTTTCTCATTTTAGACATAAAGCAGTAGGGTTACTATAATAAATGTATATGAGATCGTTTGTTTGTGTCAGTAAAATTAAATAAATAGAGTTAATCTCTTATAAATAGAGTTAATTTCTTAACATGTTTGTTTGTGTCAGTAAAATTAAATAAATAGAGTTAATTTCTTAAAAGAAGTTAAAGTTTAAGATAAAACATTATAACTCTAAAAGTTCTTAAATTTTTTAAATTGTTTGAGCTAGGATTTAAAAGTGCTTAGGTGACAATGTTTTATATCTTTTAATGGCAAAATTTTCCCTTAAATTTATGAATTTGTGCATCTCCGTACCACCGTCACCAATTTTTTGCCAAATCATCATCAACTTTGCTAAAAGACCATCTCAAAACTCACTTCTCTCTCTCTCTCTCTCTCTCTCTCCCTCCATCTCGTGGCCACCACCATAACGAAGACTCTCGCACCACCACATCTAAGCACAACCACCGGACCACTACCAAAATTGCCACTGATGTGAAACATGCTTAGACGTGTTAGATACTGTTGAGGCAAGTGTAGGGAGCAAGAGAAAGCCATATGTCGTTGCAAAATCAAGTGGGGAGCTCTACAGTGCTTATATCTGCTCCACCACTGACCATTGCACCTTTTGCATCTAGTATTAAATGTTATATTTTGATATTTCTATTTCAATGCTTAAAATGTTATTTGTTAAAATAGAAACAAAGATTTGTTAGATAAGATAATTTTTTGTCGTTAGATTAAAAAAATCTTAAAAATTATAGGTCATAAAAAAAATAAAAAAATAGATAACCCTTGCTATTATTGCCGCCAAATTTGGCAAAAGACAATGCATACAACTCATTTTTAGATTTCTAATGATGTAGGCTGTGATCATTGTCATTTTAAGAATTAGTTTTTTTTCGTACTTATAAACTTGAATTGTTATGCTTGAAATTTTTTAAACATGTTTAGATTTGGATGGTAATTTTTTTATGTTATTTTAGTGCTTGCGACATCTGAGTTGTTAGCCTTGATTTTGACTTTATGACATTGTGAATAGGATTGTCTTGAATATTGTATGAAAATTCATTATTTGGGGAGAAGTGGAAATTTATTTTTTTGTTGGTCGGGCACTTAAGGTGTCTTGGAGGAATGGTCCCTGGGCGGGTTCGGGAAGGGGTGCTCTTTTCTCAACTCCGACCTCATTTAAAAGTTTATCCTGATCTTGACCCGATCTCATTTATATTCTCTAATTCCGTCCCACTGCGAAGCTTGATATATATATATATATATATATATATATATTTTGTAAGTTAAAACTTTTATTTTGATAGATAAATTAAATTTTTATTACAAAAATAACTAATACAAGAAAAAAATAATATGAGTGTAATATGGAAAATCTTAAAACTAATTTTATATAGTGTTATTTATTGATAAATATAGTGTATATAAGAATAAATAAAAAAATTAATATATAAACGGGGTGGAGTGACCATCCCTCAAACCCACACCAAACCGATAGGGGTTTTAAAGGCCCCATCCCAAGCCTGTCCTTACTCCGTTTATGAGTACTCTATACTCGTCCCATTAGAGACGGGGCAAGTCCCCAAAGGGACAGGACAAATTGCCATCCCTAATATCTTGTTGTGGAAGGATTGTGTTAGCCAAGGTATTTGTCAATAAAATTAGTGGTGGAGCTAGACCATTAACATAAAGGGGCCAAAAAAACAAAAAAAAAAATTTAAAGTGGTTTTTAATTAAAAAATGAAAAAAAGGGGAGATAATTTATAATTTCTAAAAATATTTCTATAAAAACTAGGGGTAAAGTATAAAATATTTAAAATTTTGGGATCATGACCACCCCTAACCCCTTATATTCGTCTCTCAATGAAATGTTGGAGCTTCTAGAATGTAAGCAAATTTCTTTTGAAGTTATAAGTTACTTTCTTTAATTTTTTGTTTTTTTGTGAGTTTTGCTTACATATATTATTATATTTATTCAACAATGAATTGAAACAACCAAAATGAAAAGAAAAATTTGCATGGAGTAGTTGGATAAGTAGATCCCTTGGCATTGTTCATACAAGTATTGGTGCTCTTTCAAGTTTCAACTTTGAAGTAAATTTTTTTTTTGGATAGTTCTTTATTTAATTTATTGTCAATTTTTAATTCCTTTTGATTCATTATGCACATATATTTTATAACGTTCACATGTGTATTAATGATTAAGCTTAATGCAATATCATTTTTTTGTTATTTCAATTTATTAAAATTAGAATGACTTGTAGATATTTATTGGTGCATTTTTATGTTCATATTTCAATGCATATTTAGCATTTTTCATGTTTTATATTTATATAAATTTTAAAAAATTATTTTTTCTATAATATTTATTATTTTTTAATTAATATTAAATAAATATAATCAGACTACTTAACCCAATAGTCAAACGAATAACTTATTCATCCGGTCACCTCACTAGACGATGCTTAAAATAATTTTGATAACTATGGTCCCCTCAATAATATAGTATTCGCGTATCGTGTTCGGATCGTGTCAAGATACATCTATTCGAATAATAGTGTTGACCCGAACACAATTAATTAATAGTGTCAAAGATTCAAACACAAACACGACCAACTAAATTAAACAAGTTTAAAACTTTTTTACTATGCCAGAATATTAACAGAAACTGATTTTAAATTTAAACAAATCAGAATTATATTAAGTTACTTTTATTATTATTATTAATTAATTAAAAAATAAACTATGATTTGTATGTGATAACAGGCCAACAACAAATGAAGACAAGTTGAGCATTCGGGGAGAGTTTGTTTATAATTAAAAAATTTAGACATGAATTTTATGATGAAGAAATTATTTTCATGCATTGAAATGAAAGCCGCATTTGTAACGTCAAAAATTTGAAAAAGAAAAAATATTGAGTTAGTATTATGCCCTTCAATAACTAAGTAAATCTATGAAACAAATTTTAATACATAGTAGTGTGTGTATATATATATAAGAGATAGTATATATAGTATATATATATATAGACGACGAGACAAGGTATATATCTATATATATACTACCTTGTCTCGTCATCTACACTAAACACTACCTTTTCCCGTCCTCCCTTTTCCCGTAACCCTACCTTTTCCATCTACACTACCTTGACTTTATAGATATATAGTGTATATATATATAAACACTCCCTTTTCCCGTCCACCCTTTTCCCGTAACCCTACCTTTTCCATCTACACTACCTTGACTTTCTAGATATATATATATATATAAACACTCCCTTTTCCCGTCCACCCTTTTCCCGTAACACTACCTTTTCCACCAACACTACCTTGACTCTATAGATATCCTCCCTTTTCCCGTAACACTACCTTGACTTTATAGATACTAGTACAATAATTGGTAATTCTCTGTTTATGGCCAAACCATTTGAATGGTCGCTTCTTTTATCACATCAAATATCATGACAACAACGTTTCAAAAAGAAGAAGAATAAACTTAGCCTCAATCCTTCTCAAGGTTGCATTTTATCTCTTATAATATAAATTGCATTATTATATACTTATTATTATTATTATTATTATCATATGAAGGCAACGTCAATGTAAATAAAAATGAATAGGTTTAAACATTTTAATGCTGCATTAGAGAAGATACACACACAGACACACACCTGACCAAGACTAGCAGCTGCAATTGGCAGGTCTTCGAACTCCTTGAACAATAAGTCAATTGGAGCTCCCAATTCACGCTCAATGAAGTCTTTTGCTTTCTTTGGTGAAAAGGCTGGTACCCTATCCTGAATTCCATGTCAATTAATTTGAATATACCAAAATAACAATCAGTAGTTTCTTTTTTCTTGTTGAGAACAGAGAAGACAGAGACTATTTCAAGGCAATGCAGAAAGAAACAAACAATTCAAGACATACCTGCAACTTGGCAAGCTCATCCACAAATTCACGAGGAAGCAGATCAGATCTTGTTGAAGATACTTGTCCCAGTTTGATAAAAGTTGGACCCAGTTGCAGCACACGTTCTCTTAACCATGAGGCTGTTCTTCTTCTTCTGTTTTTCTGAGATTTATATAAACAATCATATATACAAATCAGAAGAAGAAAAAAAACCAGTCAGATGCTTTGCCCAATATATATATATATATATATGACAAATTAATGAAACAGCCACAATTGACTAAAATTAAACCTGCTTATCTTCTGAGAAGCCTCCCAAATATGTCCATTTTGCATTGTCCAACAGAACACGCACTTGCAGTGAAAGAACAAAAGACCATACATCCACACTTCTTTGAATGGAATTATAATTTTCATTGGCCCAACTGAAACCTTCATCTGAGGGTAGAACCATCAGCTCTCCCATTGAGGGAATGTTTTTAGGTCTCCTAATTTTTGGAGTCTTGACTAGACTTGCTCCATTAACAAGAGGCCGCGAACCAGTCACTATTTCTGTATTATCAATGGATGGTGGTTTTCTTTTTTTCATTACCTCACTTACAGGTACCATTTTAACAGGTCTACCATTGGTACCTAATTTCACTGCCACTTGAAACCTGTTTAATTTCTGGGTCTTAGGCAGATCAAACTTCGGGAAATTCTGAATTGAAATTGAGCTGGAGAAACTAAGAATTTCCACTGCTCTTCCTTGATTCATTAAGTCCACATTGTCGCCGTAGCAGCTGGGAGAAGCCAGTATTGCTGCCATTTGAAGATACTAACACCTGAAGAATCGAAAAAGAATACAAAAATTAGATTTAGTGAAAGCCAAACAATGAAATTCAGAAAAGAGGTCATTCATGGTTGTGTTAGAGGGCCAAAACAACTGTGTTTTGTTATTGCAGTCCAATCTTCTTCATAAGTAAGATAAGTTTTTATTCAAGGAAAACCATGAAACCAATACAATGACTACAAATATTTTTCCTATATAAGCATGCATTCAAAGGAGAAACAAATAGAACTTCCATTATATAGTCAATATCTCCATTTCCTCACTGATCAACTCATAACATATACATATACATATACATACACTGTACAAACATATAATTACAGAATAATAAGAAATCCAGACTCGAATCATTGGATTTTACAATTAAATCTTTGGGAGTCTTCTGATCGGGGAGGTTGGATTTGAGGGACTCTGGTGTGTGAGCAGTACTGAGAGAAACATATGAATTAAAGTACAAAATTAAGAAGTGAAATAAAGAGTTTGCGAAGAGCTTTAAAAGGAGCAAAAGACTGATCAAAATGCTCCGCTATTAATTGACTTTTATGTTTTTACTTCGTACGGTACCTCTCACACTCACATGCTAGTATAGATGGTATACTGCATGTTAAACAGTACAATTTCATGAATAACGTGGAAAGTATTTATGGGATGAAACAATAATAATACGGTTCTGGTCGGTTCTAGATAAATCTAAATGAAGTGTCTTTAAATATTGATATAGTTTTTTAATTTTATTATATATATTATATTTATTTTTATTATATAAAATTTAATTATTTTCAACAAAAGAGAAGTATACATTAAATGAAACTTTAATAATAGAGTTTTTACTTTAATTTTTTTTATCTAAATAAATACTAATAAAATATTAGAATAAAATATAAATAAAATTTTATTAATAGAATTAAGTTTTTTTTATGAAGTCTTTATGGAATCTTTTAATAGTATTAGATTTTATTAAACTTAAATTTCTAATTTAATTATACTATAAATTTATAAAACTTAGGTCTTTTGTAAAGTTAGAGTTTTATGAATCTTAGATTTCTAATTTAATTGTACTATATAATATAAAATTTAAGGTATTATTTTTAAGTGGATTTAAAGTGATTACTTTATTAATTTTATGATTCAGCCATCTCTGAATTAAGGTTAAGGTGTTTTTCAAATTGATGTGATTTTCAGAGCTCGTATTTAAATTATAAACAAAAGAAACAAGCTTTTTTTTTTTATAAAGAATTGCAAAAATATCCCTAATATATCAGTAGGAAAAGAAAAATAGGTAACTAAATCTATATGTATATGTATATGTATATGTATATGTATATATATATCAATTATGAAAGAGAGAGAGAGAGAGAGAGAGAGAGAGAGAGAGAGAGAGAGGGGACGTATGAGACTTCCCTCTGAATCTAAACAACTTCTTTATGTAAAAGCGTCACGCAACTAACTGCAAAATCTCTTGTCGTCATGGACGGTGTGATGCTTCTTCCAACACTAATCATTCTCTGCACGTAAATATTTGTGTTTGCTTCTAAATTAAATTATGTAAAAAAAATATTTAGTTCTATATAAATATATGTCATAATTTTAATAAATCACATATATATATATATATATTTATATGTATATTATATGAAAATTTAATTTTAATAAAAAAATCAAAAAAGAAATATCTATTGAGTTGGAAAAAGTCTTTTTCTTGATAGCTAACAAAACCCATTAATGATAACTAATAATGCTTCTTTTGTTTTACTTTCGTACCCATTTCCAACCCAACTTGGCTTGGAGCAACATTTTGGAAATATTGTTTGCTAAAATAATAATCAGAAGAAATAAAGACTTTCGGAAACTATATACATGCATCTTGAAAAGTCAAAAAAAAAATAAAATTTTTGATTCGTTTAATTTAAGAGAACCAATGAAATTTTAAAAATAGGCCAATCAACCGAGCGTAATTAGCATTTATATATGAGCTTGAATAGAATTGAAATCGATCTAATTTTAAACAATTTTAAAAAATAATTAAAATTAAATTGCGATGCTAGCCTACTCAATCCAAAAATATTCGGATTAGATGTTTCTTTTTCCGCCTTTTTTTTTTATGTCATATCAAATTCACACATCCAAAATGTGGTTTGATCGTATGTAGGCCCAGAGAGATACACTTGAATGAAACCGGCAATCTTCTGGCCAACTACTTGCAGAACCATCCAATCTATGGCCATTTATTTTACATCGAATATATATATATATATATATATATTGATATGATTAAAAATATTGTAGTGTATATGTATTTTATGTATATGATATGAAAAATATATTGTATTATATATATATGTACACTGATATGACATAAATTAACAATTGTCAAGAAAAATATATATACTGAATTACTGATATAATATATGTATTATATATATACTAAAATTTTTATAAAAAGTCTAATTCTCGAGTTGATTTAGTTTATCAACATTTTAAATTGAAACCAACATAAATAAATCAGTTTTAGAGTCGACCTAAACCGATTCACTTAGTTCGAGTTGATTCGAGTTTACGGTTCACAGATATATATATATATATATATATAAATATAAATATAATACATAAAATTCTGAATGAGAATTTTTGAAGTATTAGTTGGTATGCTAATTGTAATCGTTCAATCAATATCACAATAAATTTCTATAAGATTCAAATGCAGAAATATCATTATTTTCCCCATTTGGAACACAATAATTCATATTAACTACAAGAATAGAAAACTTAATAACTAGAAAAATAATTGGCTTGCCCACACACAAAAAAAAAAAAAAAAGAAGACAATTCATATGACAAAAATTTAATGGGTGCATGATTTCAATTTCAATGAAACCAATATTAATAATTTTAATATAATAATATAAAAACAATTTGTGACATTGAAGCTCTAAGCGAAGTAACAAAGATATATATGCTGTGGAGCATTCAAGCACAAATTTCATGTGATTCAATTACTCTTTAAGCACAAACTTACGTCTTGTGCTCCTTATTCTTAATAAGCAATGGTGAGAGCAGAGCATGGGAGCACTATGAGATCTACAACCATGCTGGATCATTCAAAGGAGTAACAATAGCCTTCGCCTGCAAATAGTTGTGAAGGCTGTAAATTCCCTTTTCCCTGCCTATGCCACTCATCTTGTATCCAGCAAAAGGTATTGCAGCATCAAACACATCAAAGCAATTCACCCACACAGTACCAGCCTTCAGTGCACGAGACAAGGTGCTGGCGGTGTCAATGTTTATTTAGAATGTGACATGTTTTTTTGTTGTATTTGTAATAATATTGGTGTATATATATATATATATATATATATATATATATACAGCAAAAAGAGTTCAATGAATCCAAGCAATTATGAAATAGAATTTCAATGGTGTGTGTGGATTTGAGTTGATGAAAGTTTGCTTTCATATTGAATATAGATAGTTTGTTAAATAACTAATTAAAAAGTGAGTTGAGACAGGTTTCAATTTAGGACTGTATATCCATTTTTTTCCTCTCCATACGTTTTCTGGTTGTTGACCAAGTCTCAATTTAGTCAACCAGATTTATGTATTGCCAATTGAATCACATGATTAATAAAAGAAATCTTTAAAATAGTTGACCATCCTATTTTCAATAATTCTGCAAGTACACTGGCTTTCTTTGCATTATAACTAAGGAAAATTAGGAAGTAAAGACACAGACAAGTTAGTGACATATAGTTTGGAGTGAAAAGTAGAGAGAAAACATTGAAAAAATTCTAAGTGATACAAAGAGCTACAGTAAATAAATAAATAAAAAACAAATGATTGAAAATATTGAAGAAGATCATGATAAATCTAAAATCAAACATCAAACAAGTGGTAAATATAAATAAAAAAGATCATGATAGATGAATCTAAAAGCATCTCACTATAGTAAATTAAATCTAAAAGTCCATGTCCCTATTGTTGAAAACATTGGAGAACCCCTTCCCACCCCCAAAGGGAAAAAGAGTGGTTTTTTAGTTGCATAACATCTCATATAATTAAAGGTGGAATTTTGAAGCAATAAAGGTGTGGATAGATTTAGGCATTCTCAACCTTAATTTTTTTCTTAAGATGGTTGGTTTTTTTTTCCCTCAAAATTTGCTTCTGTCTCTTGTAAAAATCATTAAGATTCTCATCATCTTCAATTTCGATTGGTTCCTTTTCATTTGGGTTGGAGTTATTGATGTCTTCATCTTCAATCGGGATCGGTTCAACTTCATCAATTGCTTCATCAATTTTCTTCTTTAGTTTCCTCTTCTTCTTTGTTTCATGTTTTTCTTCTTCGTTGGATTTTGCAAAGTTATCTCCTTGTGCAGCTTCAATTCCTTGTGCAATTATTGTTAGAGTTTGACCCGTGGTAGAATGAGCTACTCTATTTGAATTAAACAAAAATTTGTATTGCATCGACTTGCATGAAACCATTTTTCTGTAGAAAGGGGATTTGAACTTATCCTGTATTGAAATGCAAGTATAAATGTAATGTCATGTTTAATATACAAATATTGTGCTAATATTGAATTTATTTTTGGATCAAAATATTGTATACCTTGCGTACTGAGTTTATGTAGTCTGAAACTGTGCAACCAATGAGAGAAGTTGTTGGCTCATCAAATAAGATTACAGTAGCTTTATCGTTACCATCAATGACTTCAAGCCTGATATGGTACCTATAATTTTTGTGGAACTTATCAGATGATAAAGTACAAAATTCCTATCATAGGCTGCTTAGGAGGATTTTGGGTAACTGATTTGTGTTACCTGGGGATGGATTCTACATTTTTGCTATCACATCTATAACATTCAAGTCCTTCTCTTGTTTCCGTGAGCCTTTTATTGCAGACTTTGCATCCATCGTACCATGGTTGATTGTTGTTTTCAATATCATCTATGGTTGCTTGGAAATAATATAAAGTGTTCTGTAAATCAATTTATATAGTTAGGATAAGGCGTAACTGTAATAATTGATATAAAAGATTATGTTTACCTCCATTATAAATGATGGGTTGATCAACAAGTCTCAAATATTTATTTCCTTTGCTTGTTTGATTTTCTTTTCAACTGCTAATTGCTGAACATCTATTTCATTCGTGGATGAAGAGTGCAACCTATATTTTTTTACATAATTGTATAGTAATAATGTGCAATATATTATTGACAATATTAGTTTTGTTATTTTTTTTTCAAACAAAAATATACATTACCATTTTTTCAATTTTTGAACTTGTATACAATTTGGATCAAATTGTATTGTTGACATATTCGTGGTTGAAAGTTGGAATTGACCTGGTTCAATATAATGAATATGTAAATTAATTTTAGATTTGTATTGTAAGTTCACATAATTAACAAATATGTATGGTGTTTATTATACATGGAAGCATACCTTGATACATGGATCCATTGAGACTTGAAACAATAATAATTTGCTTCTTGTCATAATTTTCCTCAAGCATTTGTCCTTCATTTAGAGCCATGTCGCCCCAAAGAGTTATTGGAAGTGAATCAAGCCTGTAAAAGAAATATGTTGGGATTTATTTATTAATATAACATAATGGTTTTAGTTTTATAATGAAAATGAGTACTCACTCTTTGTTCATAACAATAATCTCTCTTTTGTGCGTTTCTCCACCAGTTTTCTTTTTTATGATGTAAGTTTGTCCGACGCTACTGACAAAGTCTTGCCTCCACAAACAGATATGAAACCATATAGCATTTAGGAAGAAACAAATGAGGAATTCCCAGTCATTAATGGACTTCTTATAAATATGGACAGCAAAATAACAGCTCAAAGATGAAAACGCATGAATTAGAAACTCATTAATGGGGGCAGAGATTCCAAACTTTAGGTGGGTATTTGCACAAAAAAAAATTATATTAAATGAGAGAGATCGGGGAAAAATGTAAAATGGCACCAAGGTTTTCAATACTAACCTTTATGTTTTCTTTCAGGCTCCTAGAGAAAGCTAACATTTTGAAGTAAGAACGCTGGAATATAGACCATCAACATAGTTTGTGATGTTCAAATTATGATGACATGGACCATTACGTAATTCAACCCATCCACTTACATATAACATATCAAACCAGCACATAAATAGGAGATATTCATATATGTTTGCTAAAGTTAAATAATAAACTATTAACAAATGATGAGTTGAAAGGCAGAGCTTTATAGAGAATTGATTGACCAAGATAAGAGAGACTCACATGTACCACGAACAATTTTCCAATGCCTGAAACAAAAGGCGAATTGTAGCAATTGAGTTGCCAGGCTTCCCCGAACCATTATCTTTCGTATTGTGAAAATTCAAAGTGCCATAACAACATCAAACTATACGTTAACCAGTTCTAAATCTCCACTCCATAAATACAAAATTTAAGGCATTTACTCCATAGAAATAGAACTTAAAGCAAAGGTAGCTTATTTAAGCTATACTCAAACCTCATAGCCTTTGTAATGGAGAGAACAGGGGAAAAAATGAGCTACCAATCATCTGTGGCAGAGGTTAGCGTATTAAAAAAAGGTTTACCGGAAACAAGCAATTTCATCACTAAAACATAACTAAGGGGTGTCTAGAAGAAAACTTCACATACCTTCAGAAGGGCTTCCATTTTATTTTCTTCTACATATTTTAGTATGAATCGAAGTTGTCTCCAATAAAAACAATGTATCAAATTACATGGTAACAGATTTATTTATTTTTTTGCATGTAAATGGTATTATGAAGATGCATAAAAGGAAGAGCGTAGAGAATATTACCAAAAACCCAAATGCCAAGTGTAATATAGGATTTATATGCTCCCCAATAGTGTAACCTTTTCCCTAGACTCGCTTTAAAGGAAGTAGTCCGTAAAACTTAAATTACCTTGAAAATTTGAAGGAAGGAATGAATATGAACTAAAATTGTTTAATTACATATGTCATTGAAGTAAATAAATATAAACACAAAAGGTCCTACAAAGCTCTATACTGAAAAAGGAACTCAGATCAGTGTTACTTTCAAATGCTCCCTCTTGTTCTCATTGTTTGGCATTAGTTCGATATGTAGCCTACTCCCTAGCAGCAATTGAGCTTTGTATCTCTACATCACAAAAAATGGAGGAATGGTAGCTCATTTTTGTTATTTGTTTTTTTTTTTTTCATTTATATAAGTAGGGGCCTAACATTGGAAGGCATCAACTTAGTCAAATCAGACCAGTTATAATGTATATGTTTGAGTGATGACATTATGGCCTAATACCAATTTACATAGAAAATTTCTTGGTATTGGAAAAATGTTGATTCTGTTCATATTTGCTACTTCTTTGCTTCTTTTCTTCTTCTTTATAGACTAAACCAGTCACAATAATGTATTTTTGTGAGGCATCTCACTATTTCCTCTTTCAAGTTGATTCCATCAAAGTTGACAAAAGACCACAACATAAACAGTTAAAGTTCTTTAATATCTTCAATTTTCATCTTGATTTTATTTTTTGTTCTTTAAAAGTTTATTATATTATTGAAAGATTGGTATTTTAAACTTAAAATATGATGGAAGCTGGTATAAAGAGGAACAATTGAGTTGTTGTATAAAAAGACAATCTTGTGATTGGTTTAATTGGTAAAGAATAATTAAAAAAGCAAACAAATATGCACAAAAGAAATACTTATCCAGCACCAAGGAAAATTATTTTCTTTGGAAAATTGTATCTAATCTAGTTGTTTTTTTGGTGATTTCATTGAAAACCAAAATAATATCACACATGAAGAATATTAAATTTAAATTGGTTACCTGGTAACTCTGATGGTTCGAATTTGTACACATAAATGGCTTCAAGCTTAATGTCCATTCTGTAACTCTTCTTTTTCAGTAATACCAAGCTAATTTCTCATCGGCGAGGTAGAACTTATTGATGACATCTATCCTTGCAAAGTCCATTGAGTATATGATCAAAAGTGCAACACTTGTAGCCAGGAATAAATATGTGGGGTGTCTAAATCTAAAATTAATTCCGGTGTTTACTGAAGAAGCGATCTTTATTGTGTCTTTATTGGTATGCTTGCCTAACTTGAACTGCAACATATGCATCCTATACTCTTGAATAGTGAATCCTAACTCCTATATTCATAAAAAACAATAGTTGTCATATCAGCATGACTAATGTGTAATATGAGATAGTAAGATAAGACACAAGAAAAGGTTTAAACACATGGCATAAATAGAATAATTTTTTTCTGTTTTCAATTCTTTTTACGATAGTACTTTGTTTCTTTTAAAAAAAAAATTGTAATGTTTCTCAAAGGATTTTTTTTTTTTTTGTTGAGACTCCTCTTCTATACTACACATGTATAGAATAATATAAGTACCAAACAACAAAAGTTAAATACATATACCAAATGTGCAGCATATTGGAGAATTAAAGTTTTTAATTCGGAGACAAAGTAATGATAATGAACATAGAGGGGGAAAAACATTTAAGTATGTCATGTGCATAGCAAAGTTAGTTATGTAATTCAGCTTAGTTATTATATTTCTATAGTATTACCTCTATGAATTTATAACTTCCTCATACACCACATTTTTTGTGCAAGTCCTTGATTTCTCTTCATCCATTTCTGGCTTAATGAGAAATTTTGTTGTAGACATTGAGATTCCTCTTGATAGTGCAACATATAATTGGCCATGGGAGAATACAGATTGAGGTAAATAAACACCTACACATGGTATCGTTTGTCCTTGTGCTTTATTTATGGTCATAGCAAAACAAAGACGTATTGGATATTGTTTTCGCTTGAAATGAAATGGGTAACCTTCATTTTCTGCAGGTGAAAGCGGAATTCGTGGTAACAAAACTTGTTTTCCAACATGTTGCCCAACCGTAATCTCTGCATGGATAACATTATTCTCAAAATTCCTATAGACCATTCTAGTTCCATTGCATAGGCCATTTGATGGGTCTAAATTTCTCAACATCATTACTGGACAATTAACTTTAAGTACCAATTTATGTGGAGGCAAACCATTCGGAGTCAAAGAGTTTAGAAATTCCTCTTGATAATAGTTATGAGTATCATCAACTGCTTTATCAAAGCTATTGAATGTTCTTGCATCTCCAGGAAACATCGTAATTAACTTCTTATTCAGCTTGTCCACATATTCATTTTTGGTTGCGAGTATTGCACGTTTGGTCATGTACTCAGCGAACTTTGCATCTTGTTCCAAAGCAGGATAGATATCATTAATAAGTTGTTGTTCTGAGATTTCATCATTTTCATATTGGATGACCATCTGATTTGGAATAAAAATCATCTCTTGTTCGTTTGTTGGCTCCTCACCATTTCCAACTCGAAGCAAAAAATCACTGAAGTTTGCATCATCCCTTGCTCTCATGTTTCTAATCAAAGTCAATTTTTTCATTTTTGACCATAAATATGACTTCACCAAACTTGCATTGATAGTTTCTTCTCTTGTAGCTCTAGGAACAACTGGTAATACTTGACGAAAGTCTCCCCCAAAAACGATAACTTTTCCTCCAAAGGACTCTTGATTGTCCATGATGTCCCTTAAACTTCTATCAAGTGTTTCAATAGTCCATCGTTTTGCCATTGGAGTTTCATCCCAAATTATTAGCCTTGCTCTACGTAACAACTCTGCAGTTCCACTCTGTTTTGGTATGTTGCATACACTTGTCTCATTCATTGAAATTGGAATCTTGAATCGGGAATGTGCAGTTCAACCATCAGGCATTATTGCTACTGCTACACCTGATGTTGCTGTTGCAAGTGCTATCAATTTTTTTGATCTCAAATTGGCTAACAATGCACGATATAAATAGGTTTTTCCAGTTCCTCCAGGGCCATCAATGAAAAAGATGCCACTTGTTTCTGAGCTCACTCGGTCTAATATTAATGAAAAGGCATTATGTTGCTCTGGATTTAAGTTAAATTCTATTGAGTAATCATCATGTGGAATATTAATAGCCATTTCATCTCTTATTTCTCTTGGATAAATATCTGTAGCATCAAGAGAATCTGAAGGCATATGTGGCAAATCATAATTTCCAATACCCTTCCCTATACTTTCCAAGAAAATCTCTAAACTTTTTAACGTTTTAGAGGTTTGAGAACTGGTAGAACTCCCGGAATCTCTTTTAAAATCCTCGGACATTGCTTCAAAGTAAGTATCCCATAAATTCCTCACATCAGTTGGCTCGCAATAAACCAATATAGTTGTAAACAATCTTCGAAGTGCATGTGGCATTCGAAACAAAGTTGCCTCATTCAAACATTCAAAAATGCTATTATCTGATTCTAGCAATCCTCTTTTTTGTGCAGATTCTTTGAAGCTTAAGAATTGTATGCCATCTACTGTTAACAAATCTTCAAATGATGTTGGCCCGTTGACTTGATTTAGCAACAATCTCAAATAATATTGCTCTCCCTCAATTGGATTTGCTCCATTTATACGGCCAATTACTTCTCCTTTCTTCCTTTTATGCCAACATCTTTTTTGTCTATCCCAAATATAATGCTCCGTGAATTCTCTATAAAGAAATTCTCTAGCTTCTTCTTGGTGCTGACACATTTTGAAGAACTCCGTGAGCATTGTATTAGATATATGATCCCAACGGAGAATGTGTTCTAAATTTTGATTCTCCCAATAAGTTACAAATTGTTTGTTTGGAAGGTGCAGTTGCAAGTTAATGACTGCAGGGTATATCTCATTCAAGTTGAATTCATAGATTCTCCATAACGCTTCTTGTGCAGATACCCATCTTACATCTTGGAATTGCTGGATTTCATCAATCACATTTTCTCCATCATTGTAAGCAATGTACACAGCGACTCTATCATGCCCCTTGTAAATATATTTGTAAAGATACTTCACTGCTTTTAAACCAGAACATATCTCAATGTTAATATGACTGTTATACCTCGAAAGTAGGTATGGATTATAAGGAACCACCCACCTGTTATCGAGCTCTGCATTTCGTACAATAACTTTTTCTTTAGTAGCCCTTCTTCTGTATATAGGATATCCATCTTTTGCTTGGACTATTTTTTCACAAAATGATCGAGGATAATGATTTTTGCAATTTCCATTCACCATGCAAGGATTTTTTGCATTTTTTTCTCCACAAAGGCCATGTATCATGTGTTTTATAACCATTTCATAAAGATTTGGATATTTTTCCTTATCTGGAAGTTCTGCACAAACAAATTTGTCATATTGGTCAGTATTTGTGATTTTATATTCCGACTTCAATACAATTAGCATGTGTGCGTGGGGTAATCCTCTTTTCTGGAACTCAATAACGTGAACATGTGCTGCAACTTTCCCAAATATTGCTCTCTTGAATAATTGGTCTTTTAAGTCTTGCAATTTCGCTCTAAAAATTCTTGAAGTCAAATCTGGCCTATCTTGAGGACGTTGCCCTTCTTGTAGCTCATCTTGAATCTCTTTCCAATCAGGATTGCATGTCATAGTAATGAAAATGTCTGGCTTTCCAAAACATTGAACTAACGACATTGCATCAAGGTACCTACGACGCATGTCTCTTGGGCCACCAACAAAAGATGCAGGGAGAACAATTCTTCTTCCAACTTGATTTCCTCTAGTTTCTCCAGCCATCACACTATCAACTATTCCTTGGTAAAGATTTGCTCTGATATTTGATTGCTGCCTCCGATAATAATCTAACCGAGTAGTTTCAAGCTTTATGTACATATCTACTGCATATTGCTGCAACAGCCGACCAGCTAATAGAAGTGTAGATTGCTTTGTTTCCCTTATTTGCAACTTGTGACTATAATATTCCCTGCATGATACTTTCTTGCTACTTTCTTGCTCAACACCTATATAAGAAGATGCAAAGTATAATTATAGTAAAAACTATAAACAACGAATCAGGTTTTTGAAAATTCTGAGTGTGTTAATTTATATTTATAAATAGACATAAAAATTACCTTCTTGTTCTTGTTCGAAAATACTCTCAGTGGATGTGAAATTTGGTATGTTTGATACATCCTTCTCCAATATATCAACATTGCTCTCCTCATGATTGTGCTTTGCTATATTTTGATGCCATCCGGTTTCCCCATTCGGAAAAAGAAGAGGATACTGCAATGGATCATAACAACCAAAGTAATGTCTAACTCTGTGCCTATGACCAGAGTGCGCATGTACGACAATATCTTTTTCTAATGGTGTAAGAGGATCATTCCCTTCAATCCATATAGCAGCTACTTGATCAGCTGTTGGCGAGTTATAAACTTGTTGGTCCAAACGAACATCCTTTCTAATATGGATTTGGAAGTCTTGAAAAGGGTCACAATCTTTTAATCTGCGTAAGAATTGAGCATATGGATTTCCTTTAACAACTTTCATCAGCTTTCTGACGATTGTTTCACTAAGATTTGCATTGTCAAGTATTTTCATTCTATTTTGAAATTCATTATTAGTGTCATAAAAGTATAACTGAAAGTAACACGGGCCACTATCTCTTGGCACTAAAGCTGGAAGATCATGATAAATCTGGCCTTGTGCTCGAAATGTATAAATTCCCCTTCTTGTAGATGTTAGATCCTTATCCAGGTTGACACCAAAAGTTCTGAATGAGAAAATACTATTGTAAGCACGTATGTGCTTTCGGAAGTCTTCACCTTCTTCTGATTGAGATGTGAATAAAGAGTATAAAGCATCTGGAACATCAGTGGAAACCAATTAGACTTGTCCATTCCGGCAACAAAATGTAGGTGGTTCATATTCAAACTTCTTGGCACCACAATAAACACAATAATGCATGTGGCGTAGCTGGTGTAATTCAGAACATATTGGATCATACTAACCTATTAAGAATGTTTAAAATAAGATTAATCATCTAACTATGAACTTCTAATTGCTTTTCATAAGATGATTATATAAACCTCACAAACCTTGATAGTCAACAGCAACCATCTGAGCTTTAAGCAACCAAT
Source organism: Nyssa sinensis (assembly GCA_008638375.1). NCBI lineage: Eukaryota > Viridiplantae > Streptophyta > Magnoliopsida > Cornales > Nyssaceae > Nyssa > Nyssa sinensis. Next base: position 55,143 of record VIRR01000442.1, read on the forward strand.
TAGTCCTCTGTTTTTTTTCTCTTATTCCTTGTATTCTTAACCTTTTGAATATATCGCAATCTTTCTTCATCAGTAAATCTAGCATATCTACTCTCTTTTTTATCAATAACACTATCATTACTTTGCTCATTATTTCTTGTGGACGCCCTCCTTTTTCTTGCATTTGTAACCTTTTCAATATAATCATGCCTTTCTTTATGAGTTAATTGAGCATATCTACTCCTCTCACGATTACTTTGGGTAGAACTCATTTCCTATCAAGGGAAAAGTGTTTCATGATTTTAATATTTCAATATACATGTATAACAAAAAGAACGAAGATAATAATAGTCACAGGGGAAAATAAAACTTAAATGAGAACAAAAAAATGTACAGTTACTTTTAATGTAATTTAAGAGTTTATTAGTATTGTTGATGTTTTTCCATGATTTTGTTTATATTTTATCTTGAGAATGGAGGACTTCAAATAAGTAAAATAAGTCTTTTTTTTTTGGTTGATTGGTTTGTAAACGATACTTATTGCACAACAAAAGAAACATAATGTAATCAATTAAGAGCCACAACTAATTAAATATTCCTATAACACCTATCAAAGGGGAAAAAATATAAATAATAAAGTAACCAACATATATTCTAATATTCCTTTAATCCTTATCATACAGATATCGAATGGGAATGTAAATATTAAAACCAGCCCACTGTGCAAGAATCAAGCATACCTGCCAATGCTAAAGACCACACTTGGCCTAATAGAACTCATGTACTTGTATGGAGCATCAGCTGACATATGTTTATGCTCCACATATTTAACAACCATACCAGTGCCATCAAAGGTTTTTAGGATGCCACCGGAAGACACTGTTGGAGGTTATCTATGAAAGTAAACTGAAAGTAACGTTTTTTTTTTTAAAAAATAGTTTCTTGCAAAAGAGGAGGATATGTTGAAACCTGTAAATAGGAGCTTGGCCACCGGCGAAATCTAATGCCTGCTGTGTGTATGCTTCCGGGGTTGTGGATTAGTCTCACGATAGAACAAAGGTGGTTAGTTTAACTGCATAAAATCCACCCATGGAAATTAAGATTTTCATTGATAATTATGATTTACAATTATTTAATTACCCATTCATTAAAAGAAAGGGGAAAAACCAAATTGAGTGAAAAAGGGACTGACCTCAATTTCTAAAATTCCTGGCTCATCATCAACAGTAATGGCTCTAATTGCCAAAATAGCAGACCACTGTATTTCAATCTTACTCTTCAATGCCCCTTCCAAGACTTCCCAAACCAGTTTCCGTTTGCCGTAGTAACATTTCGTTATCAAATCGCCTTCATGCTTTGAATTGCTCTGCTCAAATTTTCAATAAATTAACTTAAAAACATTCTTCAAGGGGTACTTCATCTTCTTTGTATTTCAACATAGTAAGACCCAAAAAAAATAATTTTCAAAAATAAAATAAACAAAATGTAGTGCTTGAATTTAGGGGATTACCTCCCAAGAACCAATTTTGAGTCCCAATGCAGGGAAGTTTGAAGCCTTCAACTTCTCAGACATTGGTTGAGATTTCACCTGCATTGGCCTGAAGGAAAGTACGACCCATCTACCCAAAATGTCATCTGCACATATATATATATATATATATAAATTCATCAAATTAAACAAAAAATTACAAAGCCAAAGAAATTGATAATAATTCAACAATCCATACATTATATAAATAAATGAATATACATTATATGAAATAAGTAAAAAAGAGGCCAAGCCAGTAAGAATGAAGAAGAAAATCAAAGATAAGCATCGATCCAACATACAAAGAAAATTACATATATAATAGCATGTTTAACATGATGGTACTGTGTTAATGTTCATCCTATAAATTCTTAAGTCCACAAAGTGCATATTGCAAATACCATAGAGAAGTAAACTGCAAGCCATCCTATAATGCAGAAACCAATTGTCGTTCTCATAACCTGCTCCCATGACCATACCAAAAGTTCTGATTATTAGAAATTGACTGAGCTTTGCTGTAGTTCAATAAGAATTTCAAACTTCACATAACCCTTTGTGACTAATGAAGCTTGCAATTCACCCACTTGTTATAGCACCAATTGTTAGTACCGAGCCAAACATAAAGTGTTGTAAGGCGATGACAGTTCGTTCAGAATTCATATGATAAAATATTGTTAGTAATGAAGGGGAAGAAATAAAAAAAGGACCCAAACTTGGGCTAATATTAAATTTAGATCATCCCTTATAGATGATTGAGTAGGTGTTGAATAGCCCCCCTGCGAAAAAAATAAGATACACATTTTTTTTGGGTGGGGGGTTTTGGTTTTGGTTTTGTTTTTTTATATTTGGTGTTCCTGATCAAAAAGAAGAAAAAATTTGTTAATTAAATATCTTTTTTGAACGAGATACCAGTTCATACCAAAAGACATTTTTAATACCCATACAATATCCAAATTCAGAAGACCAGAGTCTACAACAACTGTATTGAGCAAAACAATGCCACTGGAGCCACATTCATCACTTTTATTAGTTTCAACATCATCATGCTTAACTATCTTATGCTCAAAGAACGAATTTTCCAAATCTTCAAGCCCGTTAGTGTCACCATTTTCAATATCTTTATATAGATTGATCGCAAAATCTATCTTTCTTTCTTTCTACAAGTCTAAATAGAGAGAAAAAGAAAACAAGGAGGGATGGACTAAAGGGTGCAGAATTGACATGAATGAAGATATTGGGTTCGTCTTTAAAGTTTGTGATACATACATACACACACACACACACACACACACACACACACACATATATATATATATATATATATATATACATGCAGAAATGTAGGTAGATGTTTTATGAGAATTTCCTGATACTAATGATTATGTTTCTATAATAAGATATTTCAAGGTTTTGGGGCTTTAGAGATTAGAAGCTTCTACAGAGAATTGAGAAGGTGAGTGGAGGATGCTCTGATCTGTCAACAATACTATGAGAAGACAATTTACCAAGCATGTGTACCTCATTAGACATATGAATTGGACCTTCGAACAGATTAATTAGAGCTTAGGATTGAGATTTTTAGAATATTTCAAGGTTTCAAAAAAAAAACTTCAATCAATTAAATTGTTTTCAAGGTTTTAGAAATCTTTAATAAATTAAATTGTGAGTCTTTGAAGATGCAACTGCTCCTGTGTTCTTGCCCTTCAAATCCATTGGAAATTTGTCGGCAAAGAAATATATTTGCATTCCATCAGTATCGGTCATTGGTAATGGCCCAATTATTGGAAAATTCTTCTAGAGAAGCCTAAAACTCTCACGAGAAACACACAAACATAGGAATTTCCACCAACCTTGGCTTCACAATTCCATGTGTCTGTTGAAGTGTTCACTATATTTTCCTTCAACTTCTTCGCAACCACAAACTCTTTCACGAATCTTGTTCCATGGTGAAGGTGCAGCGAAGAGATATATTTGCTTTCAATTTCCATAACCTCCCACACACACACACACAAACAAGTGATCAGAGAAGCGGAAACAAGGTTCTTAAACCACATTCAAAACAAAATAAAAAAGTTACATAAGTTACAACCATTGAATGAAATTTGAAGCATTAGTGTTTGAAATTTGAGGCCTGGAGTCAGCACTAACCAACCACACAAGATGGTGCCAAAGGGACAAAAGTGAGGTTTTTCTTCCCGTTCTCTGTCTAAATATTCAGCATCTGTTTCAAGTAAATAAAGCAGAAAAATAAAGTTTTCTTGGGCATGAGTATATCCAGAATCAATTCAATATTTTATATGGTGCTATCTAATTACATTGGCATGGACAGGAGTCTTAATTTCCCTTGATAATAATGTACTTGAGAACATAAAACCTTGATTCATGGTATCTTGGTCCAGAAATGTATATCAATCCAGAGGCTAATGACAAAACTGAGTTGCCAATGCGAGATGTGGTGGGCACAACAAAATACAAAAAGCTTGAATCTTTTTTCCTCACAATAAACGGTCTTATTTTATAAAAAGAAATAAAATTTGATCCCACAATTGCAATTAAAATTAAAATAAGGCATCAGTATCAAGAAACACCACAAGTAATCAAAAACAAATGCAATGCATCAATAATCAAGAAACACCATAAGTAATCAAAATCAAACGAATTAGAAAGAACTAATCAATCAACCTGAAAACAATTAGAATAGAACACCCAAAAACCATGTACATTGTATATTAACAGAGCTATAAGCATAATCAGACACCATGTACATCATCCTTTTATTAAATGGGTTTTAAATTATCAAAAACCATCTTCCACTGGTCAAATGCCCATTGAATGACACATTTAAAAGCACTAAGCTTGAGGAATTACCAAAATTTACCGGTATAAAACCACTGAAATTGCAATGTGACATGTCTAGAATATGAAGATTAGGAAAGTTGCAAATGACACACTGTCATCGTTTAAAAAAAAAAACATTTTTTTAGCCCGCAACAGCCTAATAAATAAGATGACATAACATCTATCACTTGAACAATGCATAAAATATTTTGAAAAGAAAAAATAAAATTTAAAAAAGATATCTGTGTTGTTACTTGTTACATGAAAGGTGAAACATACTCAAAGTTATAACTCCAAGACATGAAAAACAAGAACAAGACTAATATACGCAGCTGAATATATTATATGCAGAATCTAGAAAGACCTGTTCATTATGACGACGAATTTGGAGGGTTGGAGATGCTTTGTTGACTTTGTTATCACCCAATAATAGTGTTGAAACTAAAACAAATAGATGTTAGATTTAACCGAAAGGAGATCGTCCATGGCATACTCAGGGGACATATAACCAATTACATGAGTGAAGTTTAATGGAAGTCTCAATGCTCAATACGAATACAAATTCATTGTTATCATCTTTCATCTACAATTTTGTTGAAGACTTCTAAGCTAAGACATTATTATAAATTAAAATAAAACTTGATTCAAATATTACAAATTAATTATACAGGATTCTCTGACTGGTTTGATCTGTTTTAAAACCTCGTCCATTTTGGGGAATTGAATTGAAGGGCCATTCAGTTCAGATATGTGGTGGGAAGAGGGCCTGTAGAAAAATGCCAAAAGTGGAATTTGTCCGAGACCAAAAGGCCAGCTTCAACTGCCTTTTAACCATTCTTGCGTTTTCTTTCTGTCCTGTCTCTCTGTGAGTCATCCTTCCAGTTAGATGGAGTAATTATTGAATGCTAATTAGAAGCCCTCTTGTATACAACACCAACTCTAATATTAAAAGTCCTTTTAATTCATAAATTTAAATAACAACAAAGTTGTTGGATTATAAGTAAAATTTTGTGATTCTCGAGCAGAGGAAAGCCACACAGGCATAAGGTCTATCACTAAGAGAGTATCCAGGCTCCAGAGACCACCCCATCAAGGTATTTTATAATATTAAACCATGCAAAGCATCATATCTCATGGAGAAATATCTTTACTTTTTGTTTCTTGATTTCTTTTCCTGAAGGCACACAATTGATTTCTTTCCAGTGTTCTAGAATGAGCATCGGGATTCTGTATATTTAAAACATTTCACATTCATTATAGAATTATATCTACTGAAAATGGTGTAACAAAACCAAGAAATACAGCTGAAAAATAAAGGTAGTGAAGTAGCATACATCTGAAGGATTACCTGTCAACTTGACTGCCGCTTCAGTAGCTTCAACGTAGTGGCCATCATCAACAAGTTTCCTGACCTCAGACAGTGCCTTTGGGGCGTCTGGATTTGTGTAGTTTCCAGGAGTCCCAATCTAGAGCGTGTCTTCTACAAAAAGAATTCAAACAATATGCTGTAAGCGGAGAGAGAGAGAGAGAGAGAGAGAGAGAGAGGGGGGGGTGAAATAGTTACAAGTAATACTTTTCATTAGACAACCTTAAATCTTAATGATATTAAATTTAAATATAAGCAGTGTATCTCTGTCTAGTTGGTAAGAATGAAATGTAAGAAAAGAGGAAATTAAGAATGTAAGATCTTTGAGCATTCGGAGCCTTAAAAAAAAAAAAACTTCAAATCACTATGCCTAATTCAACTATTTGGGTTGGTAAATTTCCACTTTTCAGAATTCATAACAATATAAACTATAAGATTTTTTCCCTCTGCTTTCTCAGTAACCAAACAAACAAAGTGCCATCTGAAGGATCATAAATATGAAATACTCCAATGGAAATTGTCAAACGGAACACGGCACAGACAATTGAAATTTGCGAACTGCAATTCAATGAAACAAACCCGCTTTCAATAATTCAATTACAAATAACGATACACTTTCACATACTCTGATACTCACATTTTCCATCCATTTGGATACCAAGGACTTGTAGGAAACTGATTTGGACGATCTCCTTAGAAGCCTCGGATATTTCCTTCGACTGCTTCGACTGCTCAGACTGCTTCAATGGTCGATTGTAAAATAGTATATTCAAGGAAAGAAAGTTTTTAAAAAAAGGGAAAAAGAATTGGAGGAAGATGGCAAGAATAGTATATTCATCCTTCAATCATTGTGGATTGAGATGCACCCAAAGTAATAAATTCAATCGTATTCATACCCTTCATCCTCGTTCTGTTACAGCAACAGCCAATCTAGGCCACGCAACTCTCGCTGATCTTCCAACAAAACTCCAACAGAGCACCGTAATTCCCCTTCTTAAACGAACGATCCAACCACATGCAGTGGCGTGAACATATCTCCGCCACCCACTTGAAAAAACTGGAAACAACTTCGACAGGTGATGTGGCAAAGAAACTCACTGGGGAAACATTAGGGGAGAAGAGAGAGTGGGAGCTGGGGTAAAGAAGACTGGAAAAATATCGGGGAGAAGGGAGGGTGGGAGTTGAGCGACTTGGATCGGCGGAGGAGGAAGGGTGGGAGTTTAACGGTTTGTAACGGTTGGTCTGCACAGGTCTTGAATAAGGGATGTGGTGAGAGTATTTTGGTGAACTCAGTGTAAAATATTTTTGAAGAAAACACATAAAAGAATTCATACATTTATAGGTAGTATAGGTATAGATATAGATATAGTGTATATATATATATATATATATATATATAAACACTCCCTTTTCCCGTAACACTACCTTTTCCATCAACACTACCTTGACTCTATAGATATCCTCCCTTTTCCCGTAACACTACCTTGACTTTATAGATATATAGTGTATATATATATATATATATATAAACACGCCCTTTTCCCGTCCACCCTTTTCCCGTAACACTACCTTTTCCATCAACACTACCTTGACTCTATAGATATCCGCCCTTTTCCCGTCCACCCTTTTCCCATAACACGACCTTTTCCATCTACACTACCTTGGCTCTCTCTCTCTCTCTCTCTCTCTCTCTCTCTCTATATATATATATATATATAAACACTCCCTTTTCCCATTACACGACCTTTCCTCCATATAAACACTACCTTTTCCCGTCATATATATATATATATATATATATATATATACACACTACCTTGTCTCTTGTTATCCCGTTGCATCACAAATACCTGTAAGAACTTTCGCATCACAAATTCATCATCACTGTCTTCATCGATGGCGTCATCACCGGCACAGTCATTCTTGCGGTCTCCGGTGCCGGCGGCAATCCACGTTGACGCTCCGATAGCGCCTGAATCAACGAGCGATCACGTTGCCATCCAGGTGGGACTTGATTCTAATGGTGCGGGCCGTCATGGAATTCAACACGTTCGCAAGATTATGAGAAAGAAAGACTTGAGTTCTCTAAACGATTTTGGCGGTGCTGAAATGGTTGCTTCTGTGTTGAATTCTCACTTAGAGAATGGCCTTAGTGACTCACAACAAACTCGGAACGCTGTTCATCCCCCAAGCTTTTTTCCCTTCCTGGTGAGGGCTTCCAGTGATTACAGGATTTTACTCCTCTTTATTTCAGCCCTGGTGTGCCTCGTGGCTGGGCTCAAGGAAGAAGGACCCAAGTATGGGTGGGTAGATGCACTCATCCTCCTGTTCGTCATCTTCTTGCTTGTGATTCATCCTTCTGTGGTTAAGTTCCTTCGAGCAAGAAAGAAAAGCAAAAAGCTGTTAAATAACAAATTAGAAGTTGTTGTTGTGAGAAGCGGAGAGCCCCGACTTGTGGCAGCCTCTGACGTTGTTCAGGGCGACCTTGTGGTTCTATCAAAGGGCGATCGGATCCCGGCAGATGGGCTTTTTGTAGGTGGCGAAGGGTTGGTTTTGGATGAGTTATTAGACTCCGATATCGATTGCAGTGACAACCCGTTTCTTTTTACTGGTTCAAAAGTAGTTGATGGAGAAGGTCGTATGATTGTTACATCTTTGTGTACTAATACAGCATTGAGTCAGTTGATGGGCTTGGTGACCTGTGACGACGCCGATGAAGATAGCTTGTTACAGGATCGGATCGCAAAGCCTAACACTTATGCAGACTATTTCGCCCTTTCTATGCCAATATTCATTGCTTTTGTAATCTTTATCCGTTCCTTTTACAGAAAACAGGAGAACAGGGACGACAGCAGCAACCAATTACCAAAGATGAAAGGCAAAGTTTCAGTTCAAATGATGATGGCAAGTTTCGAGAGAATTCTTTTGAGCCCAGGAATGGTTCGAACGCTGACAACTTCGCTTACTGCAGTGGTGTTAGGTTTACAGCACGGTGTAGCTTTTGTGATCGCATCATCTCTCTCTTACTGGAATCGGAAGGCGTCTAATCATTGTGCTCATCGCAACCCCACAGCTTGTTGCACCATGGGCATGGCCACCGTGGTCTGCATCAATGCGTCTGGTGGCCTATTGTGTCACCAACTGGAGGTAAACGAGGTCTGGATCGGCAACCAAAATATCAACAGCAACATGGACTCTGGAATATCCCAAACTGTTCGTGAAGCTCTGCGATGTGTTATCAGTATATCAGTTCTTGAGCCTGATATTCTTGGGAGTTCAATAGATGATCTACTCCTCTCTTGGTTGAGGTCCAAATGGGGCATGAATGAGAGGATTTCAAAAGAAAGTTATTCTATTCTTGAATCCAGAAAGTACGGAAAGAAAGCTAATGGGGCTCTGGTAAGGATTAATCATAATTCAAAACTCACTGTTGTCTCCTTACATTAATTTTTTGATTTTTCTGAAGATTAATGATGGAGTATATATATGTTTTGGGTTCTGACAATATTGATGAATTTGGTTCATCCCAGGAAAGTTTATGGTAATATATTCATGCCTTGTTACAAATATAGAGGCCATGTTTTTTTTTTGCTTGATTGAGGCTTATAATTGTGAGGAATGATTAAAAATTGATTAGCTATGAAAAAAGGTGGTGCAAGACTGCAAAGCTTTATAGCAAGCAAGACTTGTAATACTATTATCTTCATAAGTTGTATAATGATGGAATATATGTTTTGGGTCCTATACAATAGGGACGAAATTGGTTCTTCCCACAAAAGTTTATGCTACCTAACTTACTACTTCATATATCCATGCCTTATTACAAATATGGAGGCCATGAATATATATATATATATATATATATATATATATATTGCTTGATTGAGAGTTCAAATTAAGTTGTATAATGATGGAGTATATATTTTAGGTTCTAGATCGACAATATGGACGAAATTAATTCTTCCCAGAAAAGAAGAGAGCACCCTTCTTAATTAAGATAACTTATTTCACGTGTATATATAATTGTATATATATATCCATACTTGTTTATTAATCCTGTTCTTATATTATTTTTGTTTGTTATTTTATTTCATTTATGTGAATATATAGTAATAAATCTAACCAATATTTCCAACAGATAAATCAAAATGATGGTGAAAACAACCTGCTCTTGCACAAAGGAGATGCTAGCGTTATATTGGCCATGTGTTCTCACTACTTGGACTGTGAAGGACGGAGCCATGACATGGGAAATCAGAGAAGCGAGTTTGAGAAAGTGATAAAAGATATGGAGGACAGTGGTATTATACCCATTGCAGTTGCTTATAGCCAAGAAGATGTTCAGAAAATTAGAGAAGGTGGGCTGAACTTGTTGGCACTAGTGGGTTTTAAGAGGAAACCTTGTCGGCAGGCCGTAGAAGCTCTTAAAAAAGCCGGAGTAACTATCAAATTGGTTTCTAGGGATGAGCCAGATGTGGTGAAAGCCATAGCGTATGAGCTTGGAATCAATGTTGGTTCGGACGACGAAGCAGTTGAAGGTGAAGCATTTCAGAGTCTCGATGAGGCTGATAGGGTAAGAAAGGTTGATCATATCACCGTGATGTCCAGATCAGGTCTTGAGGACACTCTTCTCATGGTACAGGCATTGAAACAAAAAGGACATGTGGTTGCATACTTTGGAGGTTTGGCAACAAGTGACATTCCAGCTTCAAGAGAAGCAGATGTGGGGATTACTGAGGATGCTCAAAGCACTGAAATGGCCAGAGAGAGCTCCGACATCATTGTTCCTTCACATAAAGGTTTCAGCCCATTAATTCCAATCTTGATGTCCGGTAGATGTGCTTATCATAACATTCAGAAGTTCATTCAGTTAATGCTCACTGCAAGTGTCTCTGGCTTACTGATATCCTCTATCGCAACTATGTGTTTGGAAGAGTCTCCAATAACAGCAATTCAATTGATTTGGGTGAATTGCATCATGAGCCTCCTAGGTGGCCTAATGATGGTAATGGATCTTCCAACCCCGGAACTAATGACACATGAACCACAAGCCAGAAGGACTAAATCAATTCTTACCAAGGACATTTGGAGAAACTTTGTGATTCAAGTCTTGTACCAGGCTCTTGGTTTACTGATCTTTCTGTTTGGGGGACGAGCAACATCGGGTATCAATCAACAGGTTCAGAAACCCATGATTTTCAATGGTTTCACCCTATGCCAGCTTTTCAATCTGTTCAATATCATGGAATTGGAAAAGAAAGAAGTTTTGAAGGTTGTCCTTACGCACTACTGGTTCTTGGTGGCTATCAGGGCTGTTATTGTTTTGCAAATGCTTGTGGTTGAGTTCGGAACAAGTCTAGCCAATTATGTTGAGTTGAATTGGGTGCAGTGGGCTTTCTGTTTCCTGTTCGCTCTGCTTCCGTGGGGTTTTGATCGTGTCGTGAAATTCATGACTATTGCTATTCCTGCAGTTAATCTGGAAGAATGAAGCCGATTGCAAGATAAAACAGCATATTTTGTACTAATATATATATATATATATGTGTGTGTGTGTGTGTGTGTGTGTATAAACATGTGTATGTGAGTATCAATGAGTGCGTATATAAGAATGTGTATGTGTGTATCTATGAGTGTGCAAATATAAGCATATGTGTATGTGTGGATGTACGAGTTCACGTGTTTGTGCCTGCATAGAAAGTATTGTATGAATTACGAAAAAGAAAAAAAGAAAAAAATTAGTATTGTATTGCTATTCTTGGGACGTTCACACTGTAATTTTGTTTGGTAGCCTCTCCTGCAGTCTCAAGTCTTTTCTTTTTTCTTTTTTTTTTGGATGGTTCTTCCTTATTTACTGTCTTTGTAATGAAAGTTTGTTTACTGAGGCACTTTCCTGTTCTATTCTATAAATTAAGAGTGATAATAGATGTTTTAGTTTTTAAAGACACTTGTATGTATATGGGACTATTTGTTTATATTTGAAAAAAAATATTATACAGAACATTTTTCATATATTAATAAGAAAAATTTCAAATTAAATACATGTTAGTGAGATCCATGTACATTTACCATAATGAGTTATTTTCTTTTGGTCTAAGAATGAAAAAACAAAATGAGAAAAATCCAATATGTAATAATGCTGTTCACATACACATGATGAGCTGAATCTATTCCATTCTTGAATGCATATGATGTCCTTTCTTTTTTTCACAAATTTGTTACTATTTTCAGGGTGGAGTTATCTTGAGTCTAAGTCAATTATTTTCAGGCGGATATTCTTTTCATCTATATTTATTAAAAGTATTTTATATATTAATACAATCGTGTTTTATTAAATATGATATAAATTTAATGTAATATTATTATATTAACATATAAAATATTTTTAATAAAATTTTAAGATAAATGTAGCATCACTTTTTCTTAATTAGCAGAATTTTTATATTGGGCAGATGACCTTAAACAAAGTCGGTGACATTCTCACGCAAATCTAGACTAGGAGTTGGAAATAAAATTGATGGGTTGACAGGTTTTATTTGAAAATTAGTAACTCCCCATGAGTTTCGTCAAACGACTTTATGTTGCATGCACTTGTGCTTAAGCACACCAAGAGAAGTTATTAATGTCAACCTACTCTGGGCGTAGCTGGCTGGTAGGAGCAGGTATTAGGATACTTGACAAGATTGAATGGTGGTTTGAGTCTCTTTCGAAGCTCAAGTTTGTGAGTTTTTTTTGGTAAGCAGGTTAGTAAGTGGTTGCACTCATTCAAAGTTTACTTTTTAAGGGTGCGATTGAAGATTTCTGTCTCAGGGAGTTTGATGTCTTAAAAAAAATAAAAAAATAAAAAAGAATTTATTAATGTTTTTATAATTATGGAACATTTTTTGTCTCTATTTCTTGCTGCTTCTAAATGCTCCCATTTAAACATGCACATATTTCTATATGTGTGCCTGCGCCCCCACATATATATATATATATATATAAATAATGAGACAAAAAATAAGGTCAATACGAGTATTTATTTTTCATGTAATTAATGATTGTTTAATTTTTTTTATTTTTATATTAAAAAAAATTATTATTATAAACTTAAGTATATATGAGATAATATTTTTTAATTATTTAAAAATTAGAGATAAAATAGTTATAATAAATGAAAAAAAATTACTATGTTTCTCAAATTTCTATCATAAATAATATAATACTGTAAAAATTACATGATTTTAAATATTATTAACAATTTAACATCATATGAGTAATACATTATTTTAATAAAATTTTAAGACTTCAACAAAAATTTAATCATATATTATTTAATAATTAACATATCTTAGTTCATATGGATTCAAGTATATAACAACGTTACTTTGAAGCGACAAAAACAAAAGACAAATGAAAAGAGGGGCGGCTGGCGCGGATCTACATCAACTTGGAGTTTGATCCTATGTGACAAGGTGTAATATACACCATGGACTTTGGCTTCCTTCGTTTTCTTATTATTATTTTTAGATGATTCTATTTTGTTTTTCCTCCTCATTTTTTCTCGAGGAGCAAAATGGGAGTCTAAACTACCTTCGAAATTGGATTTTGTAATAAAAAAAACAGTAAACTAAAAAAACATGAATACGAAGCTTTTCATAAAATTTTCACAACTTTCACGCTTTACTATTTTTTTTAAATGATAATATTTAAAATTAATTTTTCATTCATCATTTAATAATTTTAAACAATTTAATATATGTTCTTAATTTACTCAAGAAAAAAAAAAAATTCCATGTGAACTCACAAAAATAATACATAGAACCTATTTCAATTTTAGATCAAAAATGATAAAAAAAAAAAAAAAAAAATCAGGCTCAAAGCCCTTTATTTGAACAGAAATTGACTAGTTATTGATAAAAAGAAATGATACAAAGCTCTTAAATAAACCAATTCTAAAAATTAATACCTTTTTTTAAAGAATGGATTTCATTTTATGGTGAATAATTAATAACTCTATTATTTAATAATTAATAAATTTATAAAAAAGTTCTTTTATAATATTAGTTATTAGAATTAAAAGTATTAGTTAAGTCTTTAGGGAAAAAAAAGAGATTATGAGTTTCCTTAAAATCAAATTTCAGAAGTAGGCAGCTTGGAGGGAAGTTTAGAACGATTAAAATCACAAGCTTTACCTCTTTTTTTCTGTTGATTTTTTTGACAAATAATTAAAATGAAAACTTTAACCTCAACTCTTTCTTTTAAATATCATATCAATATGTATAATATAATTATACAGAAATAATTTTTATATTCTAATATTTTACAACTGACGCGTTCGGCCCCCTACCTACTTGATAAAAAATTAGAAGTAAATAACAATGGGATGTTTTCAAGAAATATGGCTGAAAGTGAAAGGCAGATATGGTTTCAAAAGCTTTGAAAAATTAAAAACATTTATAGTTACGTGATGTTTATCCAATTAATCTTTCATTTGTGAATAGGGAGTGTTCACCTATCCGTGATGAGCTCAATCTATTCCATACTTTGAATGGATATATGGTCAAATGGTGTCCTTTTCTTTATTTTCTGGAGTTGCCTCGAGTCTAGTCAATTATTTCCTTTCAATTTTTTAATTAGATCTGTTATGGCTTTACTCTTTTGTTTGATCTTCTAATACATACATATATATATATGTATATATAAATTTTCTTTTTTAAAAAATAAAATTATTCTTTTATCTATGTTTATTAAAAATATTTTACATATTGATACAAAAGTGTTTTATTAAATATGATGTAAATTTAATATAATATTATTATATCAACATATAAAATATTTTTAATAAAATTTTAATATAAGTGTAGCATCACTTTTTCTTAATTGGCAGAACCTGTATATTGGGCAGAAAATTGATGGGTCGAGAGGTTTTATTTATTATTTTAAAATTGGCTACTTTGTCTTCAAACAAGTTTTTGTTGTGCGACCTAATCCTTAACCACCCGAAGATTGTTTATTAATGTTTTTATAATTAAAACATCCTAGTTCATATGGATTGAAGTTTATAACAAGTTCCCTTGTAGGGAGAAAACCAAAAAACAAAGACGAGGATCTATACATCAACTCTGGAGTTTGACAGATGTGACAGAGTAAAATATACCCCATCGACTTTGAATTCCATCTTTTTTTTTTATTATTTTATATGATTCTATTTTGTTGTTTCCTCACTTTTTTCCAAGGAGAAAAATGGGGTCTAAACTGCCTTCGAAATTGAATTTTGTAATAAAAAAAAAAAAAAACAGTAAACAAAAAAGACATGAATACAAAAGTTTTTCATAAAATTTTCACAAGTTTCACACTTTATTGTTTTTCTCAAGTAATGATATTTAAAAATAATTTTTTATTCACCTATTAATAATTTTAAACAATTTAATACATGTTCTTAACCTATTCATAAAAGAAAATATATTTTCATGTGAATCCGCAAAAATAATATATAAGACTTATTTTAATTTTAGTTCAAAGATTACTAAAAAATCATGCTCAAAGCCCTTTATTCAAACAAAAATTGACTATTTATTGGTAAAAAGATCGAAAGTTTTTAAATAAACCAATTCTAAAAATTAATGCCTTTTTTTAAGGAATGAATTTCATTTCATGGTGAATAATTAATAACTCTATTATTTAATAATTAATAAATTTATAAAAAGTTTCTTTTATAATATTAGTTATTAGAATAAAAGGTATTAGTGTCATTACGTCTTTAGTGAAGAAAAAAGAGATTATGAGTTTCCTTATAATTTAAATTAAGTTTATTGACCTTACAAATTTGCATGCATGTCTCATTTTAATTCTAAAATCATATTGGTGTAATAAAAAAAAAAGTTCATTAATAAAATTTATGTGAAATTCAATAATTATTAACTAATAATTTTTGAGTTTTTCAAAATTATTAGTTATTAGAAAGTATAGTTACTTTGACACTTTTTTACACCTGTTATGTTTTTGAATAGAGTAATAATTTGTGTACCAACTGTTTATAGTTTCTTCAGGAATGTTCGTCTATCTAAAATGGATTTAGAAGTGAAGTCCTATAGATAAGAAATAGAAACAGAAAAATAAAATTAAAAAGATGATTATGTAAACTTTGTAAGCTTATAAACATAAATTTTGAAATTAATTAAGTAATTAATTCTAAATAATTGAGTTAAGACTTTATTAAATTGAGTAGAGTTATTAAGGAAAAGATAGAGACTTTCTTCTTCTTTTTTCAAGTATTTTGGTAACATGACAAAACCTTATTCATTTTATTCTCGACTTGTTTCCTCATGGATAAATAGCATTTCAAATGACATAAACCTATTAATTTTAGGATTTTTGGGCTCGTGATTGTCAGAACAAATTTTATATATGCGATTTCATCCTTAAAAATCACATATTAAGTAAAATAATCACCTTTATCGTATCTCATATTAAAAAGTTCTTGACTTATCCTCAAGATTTTACAAGCTAGATTAATCCAAGTACTCTTGTTATTGGGGATGACAATTTAACTCAATTCATAACCCACTAATCCTGTCCCTAATAGAAAATGTTTGGGGAAAAATATTTCTATTCTATTAGAGTTTGGGACGTGTTTGAAAAAAATGCATCTTCATCAGTCCCGCCACAACACTCGTTTTTATCACCTGAACCAAGATTCAAGCATGATTCTTTTTTTCTTTTTGAGAAAATAAGTCAAAAATAAAAATAAAATTGATATATCAAATTTTTTGAGACGCTTTAAATCTAAACATGTAATATTAAAATCAATATATTTTATAATTTCAAAATAATGGGTTATCAAAATTAATTTTAAAACAATTTTTTTTAAACTTACTTGATAAATGACTCATCAAATGAAGGTTTTTATATTCTAATATTTTACAACTGACTCGTACGGCTCCCTACATACTTGATAAAAAAATTGAAAGTAAATAACAATGGAATGTTTCAAAAGCTTTTTGCACAATTAAAAACATTTATAGTTACGTGATATGTACTTTTTTGTTTTTTTCTTCTTTTCACAAATTTGTTACTATTTTTCAGCACAAAGTTATCTTGAGTTTAGTTATTTTTTTTTTAATTTTTTAATTAAATCTGTTATGGCTTTATTCGTTTGTTTCATCTTCAGTAATATATTTATGTATACGTAGCAGAAATATATGTATATATAGATTTGTTTTTTTAACGGATAAAATTATTCTTTTTATTTATATTTATTAAAAATATTTTACACATTAATACAACAGTGTTTTATTAAATATAATGTAAATTTAATATAATATTATTATATTAATGTATAAAATATTTTTAATAAAATTTTATGATAAGTGTCGCATCAGTTTTTCTTAATTAGCAGAATTATTATGGCAACAAAGTCGGTGACATTCCCACGCAAATATATGGTGGGATTCTGGAGTGGGGTCGGAAATAAAATTGATGGGTGAATTTCCAACAACTTCATGTTGACACGCCTTCAAAATATAATATTATTATTAATTTAAGTATATACGAGATAATATATTTTAATTATAAAATAATTATAATAAAAAAATATTATATTTCTTAAATTTTTATCTTAAATAATATAATATTGTAAAAATTATATTAATTATATAATTTTAAATCTTATTAATAATTTAATATCATATAAATAATACATTATTTAAAATAAAACTTTAAAATCTAAAATTTAAATATTTAATAATTAAAATATCCTAGTTTATATCGATTCAAGTTTATAATAAGTTACCTTGGAAAAAAGCAAAAAGCAAAGAAAAAAGAGGCGGCTGGCCACATCAACTTGGAGTTTACTCCTGTCCTTTATGCGGCCGCTTTCAATGCAGGTGTCGTCAGTATGGCGACATTTTTAAGACCGGCTTCTAGACGAACCGTGAAAGATTTTTCGACCTTTATTTTTAAATTTGTCTTACCATAATTAGAACACGGATGAATTATATTGACAGATTTATAATAATCACATTAATTTTGTTTTTTTTTGGTAATTTCTGAAATTATAATAATTTTTTATATTTTATATAAAAAATAAATATTTTTATTTATCAAATTTATCTTCAAAATGATAAAATTATTATTTTTATATTTATTTTTTAAAATTTTGACCAATTTTTTTTATTTTTTAAATAAATATTGATAAAGATTTTAAATTTATTTTTATATAAAATAACAATAAGTCATTTACCTTAAATTTATTTTTTTAAAAAAATAAAAAAAATTTTAAAAATAAAAGTTAGAAAAAATTGATCAAAATTAGAAAAATGTAAAACTAAATAAATAAAAAGAATAATTTTGTCATTTTGAAGGAAAAAAAAATATCTCTTTATATTTTTAAATAAAATAAAAAAAATTAGTATAATTTTAAAAATTTTAAAAAAAGTTAATATAATTATTATAACCTTAAAAGGTGTTAGTATAATTTATTCTTAAAATTTTTAAATGCCCTTAAAAAATAAAAACAGCAAACCAATTTCAAAAAGCCACAAACTGAGTTTTTAAGAGCTTCAATCATATACGAAAACGATCGGTATGTATAGATTGTAGCAAGAGATAAGGCTCTGTTTGTGGATGTCCATAGATTGTGATTTTAGCCGCAGCCATTCTGTGGTCAATGGACTGCCATGGGTATGGAGTGTCTCCGGTTGTGAGAGAAGAGGATAAAAAATTAATTTTTTAAGTGTTTTAAAACAGTCTTTTTGTTTGAAAAAAAAAAGATCATTTTTTTTCTCTTACAAAAGAAAAGAAATTTCGTAAAATTGTAAGTTTCACGTTTTATTATTTTTTTCAAGTAATGATATTTGAAAATAATTTTTCATTCATTTTTTAATAGTTTTGAATAACTTAATATATGTTCTTAATTTACTCATGTAAGAAAATATATTTTCATGTGAATCCAAAAAAATAATCAAAAAATCATGCTCAAAGCCCTTTATTCGAACAAAAATTGACTATTTATTGGCAAAAAAATGATCGAAAGTTTTTAAATAAACCAATTCTAAAAATTAATACATTTTTTTAAGGAACAGATTTCATTTTATGGTGAATAATTAATAACTCCATTATTTAATAATTAATAAATTTATAAAAAATTTCTTTTATAATATTAGTTATTAGAATTAAAAGTATTAGTATCATTAAGTCTTTAGTGAGAAAAAAGAGATTATGAGTTTCCTTATAATTTCTTTTATAATATTGACCTTACAAATTTGCATGCATGTCTCATTTTAATTCTAAAGTCAAATTGTTGTAATAAAAAAAAAGTTCATTAATAAAATTTATGTGAAATTTAATAATTATTAGAAAGTATAGTTACTTTGACACTTTTTTACACCTGTTATATTTTTGAATGGAGTAATAATTTGTGTACAATTGTTTATAGTTTTTGCAGGAATGTTCTTGTTTATTTGAAATGGATTTAGAAGTGAAGTCCTATCTTTTCGAGAGATAAGAAATAGAAAAATAAAAATAAAAGATGATTACGTAAACTTTGTCAGCTTATAAACATAAATCTTGAAATTAATTATGTAATTGACTCTAAATAATTGAGTTAAGACTTTATTAAATTGAATATAGTTGTCAAAGAAAAGATAGAGACTTTCTTTTTTCTTTTTTTTCAAGTATTTTGGTAA
Organism: Nyssa sinensis; assembly: GCA_008638375.1. Classification (NCBI taxonomy): domain Eukaryota; kingdom Viridiplantae; phylum Streptophyta; class Magnoliopsida; order Cornales; family Nyssaceae; genus Nyssa; species Nyssa sinensis. Next base: position 74,518 of record VIRR01000442.1, read on the forward strand.
CATGAAAAAACCTTATTCATTTTTTTTTTGGACTTGTTTTCTCATGGATAAATAGTATTTCAAATGACATAAATCTATTAATTATAGGTTTTTTGGATTTGGACTCGTGATTGCCAGAACAAATTTTATATATGTGATCCCATTCTTAAAAATCACATATCAGGTAAAATAATTGTTTTTATCGTAACTCAAATTGAAAACTTCTTGACTCATCGCCAAAATTTTACAAGCCATATTAATTCGAGTACTGGGATAACAATTTAACCTATTTCATTGAGAACCCACTAACCCTCTTCCTAATGGAACGGATTTGAAAAAAAATATTTCTACTCTTTCAAGATTTGGGACGGGTTTGAAAAAAATGTACTCTATCATTTCCTGATTATATAAAATAAAATGCTACATAATTAATATTTATAATGATATTTTTTAATCATTTATAAAAAATTTATATAAATTTGATAAAGTTATATATTTAAAAATAATAATAATATCATTTTAATTCTCTATTAAAATGTTTATTTTTTATTATAACATATATATTATTTTGTTTGAAACGTATTAATTATAGTTAATTTAATAAAATAAATAAATAAAAGTTTAAAATTAAATAGAGATTCCAATAATAATCCGATGCAACCTATCATGAAATTTAAATGAATTTAAAATAAAATAAAAAAGTCACAAAACAGAATTGAGGTAGGGTCTCCCAGTCCATTGCATTCCTACTTGAAAATAGATGCACTAATAACTGAACATCAAGATTAGACGTTTTACAGGGCTACAGCTTTCTTTGCCTTTATAGTTTTAACTTCTTTTTTTCTTTTCTATTTTTTTTTTCGATATCTTGAAATTTCTTAAAGATATATCTCTATGATGGATGGTAAAAAGAAATTAACACCAGTGTTTTCCCAATTGAGTGTTTGTTCCCTTCACAGTAAAGTCGGTTAAACATTGAGAGCCAATATGCTTGAACAAAAAAACCCACCCAAACCAAACTAACGCCACCCCACCTCCCCTCTAAAAGAAAAAAGAAATTTACAATTACACATTAATATTCTTCTGTTATATTGATAATAAATAAATTTTTAATTTCTCATTTACAATATTAGAGTTTCAACCAACACAAATTATATGACTAAAATACTTTTATATATTATACTGATCATTCTTATCATTTGAGAAATCAAACAGGAGGTTATGTAATTATCATATAATACAAAAGAAGTTAGTGTAATGATTTGTAAGAGTAAAACAATTAATTTATAATTTTCATCAACGTTCGTCTCATAACAATTTTGACAAAAAAAAATCTGTATAATATTAGAGATCGTAGAAAAAGTCCTTCCAATTGTCAAATATTACTATATGTCATGTATAATAACATGAAACCACTCATTAATATTTTTAAATAATTAAGAGTTTATCAATTTTTAGAGTGAGAAAGTGAATTTTGAGTTTTACAATTATCAAATTGCTTATGAAGTACCCTTTAGTTGTCATGACTATATATTGTATATGTTTTACTATTTTGTTCTTTTCCAAATAGATAGATATATATATATATATATATATTCTTATGCTATTTTGTTATTTTTCATTCTCAACCAGTCAAATACCATATTCAACCTGTATTAACCCGCAAAATTAACGGGTTCCTTATTATCCAACCCGTTTATGACCCGCTAACTATATGAGTTATCCATATCCATTAATTAATGGACGAATTAAGACGAATTTAGATAACATTTGATACCTCTAATTGGGAGTTTAGTATAATTATCTCCAATAAAAAAAAAGGGACCCAATACTTGTGAAATGGGCCAGGTTATTAGGCCATGGATTCGCACCTACAGTAGCATCAGCCCAACCCAAAACCACAGTTGTTCAAATTTCAATACAACATTGGCGGCATACAGTCCACCTCACAAAACATCCACCCGGAGGATCTTTCAAACCACGTGGCAGAATAATAGCCTCTCTCTCACTCTAAAACAAATCAGAATGGAAATCCAAATCCAGAACATTAACGAATCAGAAGTTGCTGATGTGTACATATCCTAATCCACAATATCTTCCCAAATCCATGTATAAAATAACCTCACTCTACCTCTCCTCCCAATCACTTCCTTTAGCTTCTTCACATCCTCTAGAGAAACATCGGCAACAAAGAATCATCGCAAAATCATGGCAACCTCCACAATCCAACGGTCAGCATTCGCCGGCCAGACTGCTTTGAAGCCGCAGAATGAGCTTGTCCGGATGGTTGGCAGCTTCGGCGGCGGCCGTGTCACCATGCGCCGCACCGTGAAAAGTGCTCCACAAAGCATATGGTAAATACTATGTCTATTATGTAGTTTCTTATTGTAATATCTACAAGTATTGATAAAAATATCAACCAATCGGATAGTCTCATCACTCATTCTTTCTCAACCGGAGCTCATGAGTTTCACTGGTATTTTAATATATATATATACATATATATATATATATATATATATATTTTGCATACAGTAAAAAAAAAATTAATAACAACAATAACATGGGTTAAGATTGTTTATATCTAATTTCTCTAGAATTTTAGTGGGCGAAATTCTTGTATATTGGAAAAAAAAAAATTTTGTAAATACTCACACCATGTAGTTGTTACAGTGATTTTAGTATTTCTAAGTTCAACTAAACCTCGCGGTGAATGATGAAATCAAAATTAAAATTAATTTAAGTGTAAGCATCATATAAAAGAAAAAATTATGTAATTTTTAAGTTTTGTTGTGGCTAAGCTTTATACCTCTAGCTAAAAATGTTGACCAATGCCAACTTCTTGCTAATAAAACAGGTATGGACCAGACCGCCCAAAGTACTTGGGCCCATTCTCTGAGCAAACTCCATCATACTTGACAGGTGAATTTCCCGGTGACTATGGGTGGGACACTGCTGGGTTGTCAGCAGACCCGGAGACATTCGCCAAGAACCGTGAACTTGAAGTGATCCACTGCAGATGGGCCATGCTTGGTGCACTGGGCTGTGTCTTCCCCGAAATCCTTGCAAAGAATGGAGTCAAGTTTGGTGAGGGAGTTTGGTTCAAGGCCGGAGCCCAAATCTTCTCCGAAGGTGGCCTCGATTATCTTGGCAACCCCAACCTAATCCACGCCCAGAGCATCCTCGCAATCTGGGCCTGCCAAGTAGTTCTGATGGGCTTCGTCGAAGGGTATAGGATTGGCGGAGGCCCATTGGGTGAAGGGCTTGACAAAATATACCCAGGAGGGGCCTTTGACCCACTGGGACTGGCTGATGATCCAGAGGCATTTGCAGAATTGAAGGTGAAGGAGATAAACAATGGAAGATTGGCTATGTTTTCGATGTTTGGATTCTTCGCGCAGGCCATTGTGACCGGAAAGGGCCCAATTGAGAACCTGTACGACCATGTTGCAGATCCTGTGGCCAACAATGCATGGGCCTATGCCACCAACTTTGTACCAGGAAAATGAAAATGAGCCAAAGCTATGGGCCTCTTTGAGCTTCTTGGTGTCATTAGACTCACAACATCAAGAGATGTCTGAAACACTCTTGAAACTGCCTTCAGCTACAAATCTAAGGTTTGTGAACTTCAAATAAAAGATAAACTTCATCTCATGGAAGCGTGGCTCTCGCAGTGTTTCCAAATACTCGTGAGTACTCAAGGCTCATTGTGATCAATTATCAGTAATGGGACGCCCAGTTGAAGACATTGACAAAGTTCACTAGTATTTACGTGATTTAGGCCACGAATTTTTGACTTTCTCCACACTCAACTCTCTTTAACTCCTATCCCAAGTTTCAAAGATGTTGTTCCTAAAGCAGAGAGCTTTGATCTTTTTTCCAAGTCCATTGATCATAATGCAGGTGGTGCCTTTGCGTATGTGGCCAATTCCTCCTCTGCACCTTCCAACTGAAATGCAAAGCCAAACAATTATCAAAACAAATATAAAGGAGGCCAATCAAAGGGAGGAAACTGTGGCAAGCAACAGTATAAGCGTCCTCCTCGTTGTTAAATACGCCGTGAAGAAGGCTATTATGCCACGGATTGCAAACACAAATACACAAAATCTGATGCAAACCTTGGTGAAGCTCTTGCAAATTGCACCATTAACAATGACACTACCAATTGGTATACTGATACAGGAGTATCTGCACACATGACCTTCGATGTGTCTTAACTTGATAAAGTGGAACCTTACACTGGTACGGATACAGTTATTGTTGGTAATGGATCCTCTCTACCTATTACACACACGGGTTCTTGCTTTCCCACTCCTACTCTTCAATTAAATGATGTTCTTGTGGTGTCAAATTTAACCAAAAATATGTTATTTGTCAGTAAACTTACCAATGATTTCACTTTGTCTGTCTCATTTACTGACAATGATTTTATCATACAAAATCTTCAAACTCGAAAGGTGGTGGCAAGCGGTAATCATCTAGATGGCCTCTATGCACTGAAGCGTGGAAACCATGTTTTTTCTACTGTCATTGGCAAACAAAATTTATGTAATTCCTTTGACACTTGGCATGCCTGTTTAGGCCATGTACCATCCAAAATAATTTCCATGCTTAATAAGAAGGGTCTTCTGTCTCTCACTTCCATATTGCCGAATCCATCTTTGTGTGTTAGTTGTCAAAAGGCCAAAAGTCATAAACTTCCATTTCCAACAAGTGACAGTCGCTCAAACACAATCTTAGGACTCATACATTGTGACTTATGGGGTCCAGCACCAATAACTTCAATCTCTGGATATCGATATTATGTTATTTTTATCGATGATCACTCGCGTTTCACTTGGTTCTATCCATTAAAGCACAAAGCTGATTTTTATCAAACTTTCCTAAGATTTCAAACACTTGTTGAAAATCAGTTCTCGGCAAAGATAAAAAAATTTCAAAGTGATGGAGGAGGTGAATTCACAAGTACCATTTTTCAGTCTCACTTAACTAAATGTGGCATTCATCATCAGCTTTCTTGCCTCTATACACCATCTCAAAATGGTCGAGCCGAGAGAAAACACAAGTACCTCCTTGAGACAGGCCTCACAATGCTCTTTCATGCTAATGTTCCTCTTAATCTTTGGGTCGAAGCCTTCAGTACAAAGTTTTAAAGAGTATATATACAATTAGCTTGGATTGGGCTCGGGCCTTGACCCGTTCTGTGTGTGTATATATATATATATATATATATATATCTTTTTGGAGACAACTTATTTATTTAAATTATATTTTCAAAATGTTACGTTTTTTAATTTTGACTGAACAGTCATCATGAATAGGTGCGTCCCTTCAGATTGGTGCGTCTATTCACCAATAGATGCATCTATTCAAATTGAAGCATTATATCTGTTCGCGTAAACAGATGTACCCTTTCGGTTCGTGTCTATTTGAACAATCACCAAGTTGCCTATATAAACTCAGTTCGCCTTCATTGTCATTAATTGAATTCACAAGTTTTAGAATTAAGTTCATGCATATTGTGAGTCTGCATATTAAGAGAGTTCAAGGACAAGTTTTGGTTCGCTGTGTACATAAGTTTTAGAATTAAGTTTTGCTTTCATCTATTATGCGTGACCATTCTATCTTGGGAGACAACCGCCATTGAAAACTCGAAAGCACCAGTGCGAGGACGATATTGTCTTAAGGACATAGTATAAGACACTAGCCTTGGTCAATCAACATTGTTTTACTTTTGATATTTTTGTGAAAAACTGTAAGTTTTAGTTTCTGTATTTACAGTGTTTTGAGAATTCTATTTCTGTTCTATATGATTCTAAAATTGTTTCAAACTATTTTTATAGTATAATATTTATTAAAGTACTTAAGTAGAGTATTCTGATAAAATATAATTTTACCTAACCATCTTAAGACAATATTCCTATTTACTTATGTATCATTCATTCGTTTATATTTCTAGTTTCTTGGTTTTCATATATGTTTACTGTTCTGAAATGTTTTGGATTAAACTGGAAAAACGAAACGCAGAAGTGGTGTTTATTTGTATACTTCTGGTTGGTTTTGTTTTAACCATTGAAGCGGTGTCAAGGAATTGATTATTTCTAACACCGTTTTGATTTTGACAGGGAAAGATTAAAAAAAAAAAAAAGCAAACAAACAAACCAATATTGCTTCTAAAAGAGATCAGATGCAGTAAATTAAATAGACCTATCCTCTTTATATACTGATGAATATATATTTACACATATATTCATATATTTAAATAGATATAGATGTATTTGTAAATTAATAAAGAGATGATAGAACTTTATTTCATCGAAACGGTTTATATATATATATATATATATATATATGTATATGTAAAAACAAAATGCAGTAGCATGTTTGTTTAAAGGAGCACTTGACTTGTTATTTCTTTAAAGTTCCTGTTGATAGATAACATAAACATCTACAATGTTTTATTTATTATTGGAGAACTTGGATTATGATCTCTGTTTAAATAACAAGGATCTTTATAATATAATAATATTATTTGTGTTACCTTATAATTTAAATATAAAGGTGGTGTTTTATTGTTTTATTTTGAAATCTCTTCTTGTTCATCTTGTATGAAAGCAATAGTATTTAATAATCTCAGTGGCTATACATGTATTATGTACATAAGTTTAAATTAGTGATTATTGGTTAATAATTGCTTTCGAGAAGGGAAAGAATTCTAAACTTTGAATTATGATAATTTTCTTTAAAGAAATATCATTATTTAAAATTAGATTGAAAATTTTAATTGAAAGATTTTTCATATTTATTGAAATTATTAATAATATAATTTATGTGTTCTCTGTGAGAATGATAAAGGTTAAATTTTCTAATAGCACTCATAAAATCAGGAATTGTTCAGGGCCAAAATGAACACAATTATGAGAACCAACTGTGTGAGGAAAGATTCTGTGTGAATGCTATTGTCTTGGTTTACACAAACGGTTGAATAGTTCAAGACATCACGTTCACTGATTAACTAGTAACCCCGATAGTATTTCACAAGGAAAGATTCAAGGCCACAAGCTACCTTTCTCTATATAGGAGATTTTCAAATGAACTCTTTTAGTGTCTGCATGTCATTTGCATTGTGTTCAGTCAATTTCATTCATGTGGGGGATTGTTGAAAAAATGAATTATTCAGCAAGAATTTTTGGCCATCTTTGAGCCAAAATTAAAATGAGTCCTATACATTATTTTAGATGGGTCCACATGAAAATATGTCTCATCCATAAAGAGATTAAGAACATATATATTGGGTTGCTCAAAAATCATCAAGGAGTGAATGAAAAATTGACTCAAAAAATCACCATTTGGAAACAGTAACAAAACTTGAAACTTGTGAAAAGCTTGTATCTCACATAGGTTGAGAACAAAGTTTTAAAAATATATATACAATTACATTGGATTGGGCTTGGGCCTTGGCCCGTTGTGTATATATATATATATTTTTTTGGAGAAAAATTTATTTAAATAAATTTATTTATTTAAATTATATTTTTAAAATGTTACGTTTTTTTAATTTTGACTGAACAGTCACCATGAACAGGTGCGTCCCTTCAGATTGGTGCGTTTGTTCACCAATAGATATGTATCTATTTAAATTAAGCATTACATCTGTTCGCGTGAACAGATGCACTATTTAGGTTCGTGTCTATTTGAACAGCCATCAAGTTGCCTATATAAACCCAGTTCGCCTTCATTGTCATTAATTGAATTCATAAGTTTTAGAATTAAGTTCATGCATATTGTGAGTTTGCATATTAAGAGATTTCAATGACAAGTTTTGGTTCGTTGTGCACATAAGATTGGAGTGCTTTCATTTATTGTGCGTGACCATTGTATCCTAGGAGACAACCGCCATTGAAAACTCGAAAGTACCAGTGCGAGGACGAGAGCGATATTGTCCTAAGGATATAGTGTAAGACACTAGTCTTGGTCAATCATCATTGTTTTATTTTTGATATTTTCGTGAAAAACTGTAAGTTTTAGTTTCTGTATTTACAGTATTTTAAAAATTTTATTTTTGTTTTATATGATTCTAAAATTATTTTAAACTATTTTTATAGTATAATATTTATTAAAGTACTGTAAATATAATATTTTGATAAAATATAATTTTACCTAGCAGTATGTGTGTGTTTGAGAGAGGGAGAATGAGAGAGGGGTTGTAGGGGGGCTAAAAGTGAAAGGCTCTGGGTGTAGAAGAGTTGGTGGGGTGGTTGGGGTTTTTATATGAGATTTGAGGCTGGGGACGAACCAGAAAAAGAAAAAATAATATCAATAAGGAGACGAAGAAGAAAAGGTTTTTGGTTGATTGACAGAGAGCTTCTAAGTTCTGACTAAAATCCTTTTCCAAGTTTGATTATTTTCAGCGTCCTTTTATGGTCGACCACGTATAGGTCACTGTTTGGGGACTGCAGGACTGACGTGGTCCTGATCCTTATCTATGGTAACTGTCAAATCTGGATTTCTTCCAAGTGTTTTTTAGGTTGTGTAGAACGTTCTATGGGTTGTGATTGGCGTTTGTCAGGTGAGATAAAGATGCAGGATGTTGAACGTTTTTATGGTCGACCACGTAAGTGGAATGACTACGATTGCTAATTCTTCTAAAATACTATCATAATTTTGTCTGATTTTTCAGCTGGCAAGTGGCAAAAACATTTATAGAGCAAACAATAAGAATGAAGAAAGTTTAAATGCAAGTCCAGTTGTCTTAGACAATAGTTAAAAATGCTTTTGTAAACATTTAGACTATGGTTAAATTAATATAAGTATACTTGAAAATTTCATTATTTAATCTATAATGTTTCAATAGTCAAAACTCACCGCTTTATTGTTGCATTTTAGTTAAATTCGGACATTTTAGCCTTTAATTGTGTATTTTTGCTATTTTACAAAGTTGTCTTTTTTTAATTATTTCATGTACAAAACTCTGTTTGTGGCAAAAATGTTTACTTTTTATCTAGTTTTTAATTTTAGGTATAATTCAAATTTGCTCCCAATCTTGATTTTTTATTTTTATTTTTTATTTTTATGTGATTTCCTAATTTCTATAGAATTTACCTATTGATTGTGGTTTCTAATCAAATTAGTATTTTCTTATATCTATAAGTATAATATAAAAATCAATTAATGCTAGTTTAGTTAGTCACCATATTCTTTTTAGTAGGAGAGAGATTACGAATTCAAATCTCACTCTTTTTATTTGAAAAAGTGAATATTATTACTATTCAACTATAGGTTCCTCTAGTTGAGGTGATTGATAAAAATATTATAATGCTTATCCCTTCTATAAATATATATATATATATATATATATACAAAATAAAACACAATTTTTCTTCTCTCTCGTGGTGCGTCAAAACCACAATATATATATATATATATACAAAGTAAAACACAATTTTTCTTCTCTCTCGTGGTGCGTCAAAACCACAACTTGCACTTGTCGTCGATAATTAATCAATAATATAAAGAGAAAATAAAGAAAAGACCAGGGGGTGTGTTTTAGCGTGTGATGACTGTCTCTACTCACGCTAGTGGCTGCTTTCATTGTCATGGCAACTGGAGGGGAGCCCCGTTTCCAATTTTCCAACTCTCAGAAAAAGAAATCTTTGTCTCGGGTGGAGGATTAATGCGTGTATGCCGGATGACAAGCAAACATGTCTATTGATACTTTGACATGTTCAAAACGTACGGTATGACGGTGGAACTTATTAGTGGCAAATAGGAATTCAAGCAATGGAAAAGTAAAACCAACTCTACTCATACACCGTGAATCTACAATATTGTTTATGCTAGGATTGGGAATCGAGACTTATTCCATATGGTTATATATAGTCAAATTAATTCAGCTTAGGACTTGAGGACTCATTTGGTACACGATTCTACTTCCGTAACTGACGTTAGCATAATTTTATAGGACTTATCAAAATTTTAAAATTTGAACTGCCCTCTCAAATCATATTTTTCATTTTAAGAAAAAAGAAGAACACTTGAAGCACAATGGATTGTGATATACCACAAAACGACAGACCAATCCCCATGTGACACGTGTACCTACAGATCAATTAGGGGCTCAGTCATCCAAAGTATGCCGAGCATTCAGAACAGACCTACAGAACTTAAAGGGCCGAACACACGCCTATAAAGCAGAGTTACATTCTTACAGAGCTTATAGGTCCGAGCACGGACCTCCAGAGCACTCTCTGTAATTCAGAGCTCGTCGCCGCCTTTAATATCTGCCGAGCAGAGAATAAGGAAACAGTCTTCTACAAGGAAACTGTCACACATGATTATCTCTAGTGTTGCTATATTCAACAAGGCAATTGCTATCTCTGACGATCCAATCCCTATATTCATGGCTCCAAATCCTAATCAACTTGGGAAAGCCATTGCCTATATAGTAAACCCTAGAGGTACGCTTTATAGTTTATGCTCATTCTTTGGCTTAAATTACGATTTTCTCAATTCAATTTATTAACTTAAGCATCAGAGTGGCTACTGTCGGAACCAATCCGGTGATCCTCTGATCATCTTCATGAGTGTTCTTCAGGTCACAGAAGGTCAAAGTCAGCTACAGCCAAAAAGTGCAACATCAGATTGTATATTAGGTTTATAACCACAGCGAAAATGATTTTAAAAGTATACTTGGATTTTTTTTTATATGAATCATATAATCTTAAAAGAATGGTTAGAATTACCTTATTTTTGATAATCTTGATTTGCGAAGAAACCTTCTTGAAGAGAATGATGCAATATTTCTTGTTCTTGATAATTTTGATTATTGAAGAAGCCTTCTTGAAGAGATTGATGCAATCTTCTTTTTCTTACTACTCTAGGTCTTCTCATTTTTTCCTCTATGCAAGCCGTACACCAGAAAGGAGAGTGGGCTCCTATATTTCTCTCTCGCAGGAAAATACTCTTTTTGTTGTTGTCCGGCTATCCTATTTAAATCACATATTTATAGGTTTTGTAAAATTATGGCAAAAGAAAGGATCTAGGGTCCCATCAAATTAGCTCCAATTAGTCAATTAATTTTTAATTAACTCTTAATTAATTAATGACTAATTGATTTCACTACACTCTAATTTGGTGAAATAGAGAAAAACCTATAATCATTAAACATATACAATAGGCCCTACTATCTGGATATCAATAATTAGGATTTGAGCTTATACACCGTCAAACTAATTCTTAATTATTTTTACAACTTAATTCATCAATTATTAATCACTATAAAATGGTCAACATCTCAATAAACAATATATTGAAAAGATGGGATCCGAATTTCAATGATTAATTAATTAAACTAATACATTAGTGATCTCCTTCTCTCTAATTTAGAGAGTGTAGATTTCATCTTGAGAAAAATATCTATTCCCACAGTCTAAACAAATGATTTCCCAAGATACCTAGGTGTTGATCTAAAAAACCTCACTAATTAGTAACTCAAAGTCACCACTATTCAAGATTAAGAGCTTATTGCGAATAGTGAATATAAAAATTACGTCAAAGATGACAGCTTTATATGACATGTTTCTTATAGTGATCCAGTTTAGTGTATTCCAAATACACCAATACAATAACGCAGAGTCTATTACTCTAGTGGTTGAAATAAACCACCCTATCATATAGAGGTCAAGTATATTACAATCATACAGACAAGAAACTCAGTCTCATCAATGACTGCGAACAATTCTAGAATTGCTTGATTATAAGTTCATATCTCCTGTACATAAATCTCATTTATATACATAAACTATTTTCAATAACAATTCAAGGATTGACCATCTCATGGTATAAAATAACAACATCCATATATATGATAATATGAAACTCAATAATAATAAATCAAATTTATTAAATAATAACAAAATGTCTTGAATGTGAGTGCATACATCCTAACATGTGCACCTTCATTGTTGCTAAACATGACCTAACTAGGACTCAAATGTTACAAGATAGCAGACATATATAAGTTGGTGTGTAGGAAGAACATTGTTACAAAGACTAAACTCAAAGCTTGAATATAATAGATTGAAAGCTAGTAGACATACATACATAAATACACACACACACACACTTATGTATTCCCACTATAATTTTGAGTCATGAAGGGAGAATAGTTAATTCACAAGGCCAGCTATCACCACAAACATGAATGATGCATTATCTCATAAACCATTAGTTTTGAACATAATAGCTGGGTAAAAACGTTAACACGTTTACGCTAGTAAGTAGATGAAGGGAATGAGGATGACCATTGTCATTTAAGTCTATACTTCTGAGTTTTTGACAATACATCAAAATTTTTCACCCACACATTGCGAGTCTTATTATTATTATTATTATTTGGAAGAAGGAATATTATAAAACAAAAGGAGGAAAATCGAGACACCTGTTCTTATTTTAGGGATAATTAGTAATGTTGCTCTTTTCTGGTTTGAAAACTTCCTCTCCAGAATTACCTATCAAGAATTTGAGGTCAGAGGGTCACCGAGAAGGCTCTGGTGGTAGCCTCTCTGATGAAAAAGTTAGTAAAAAAATAAAAATAGTAATTTAAGAGAAGAATTGAACATGAATTGAAAGTGTATCTTACTGTTTTATTTATAGGGTGCAAATCTCTCAAATTGAGTAGGATTATGAGTCATGAAAGTAGGAATTTAAAGATATCCATAGATACTAGCTTCCACATTGAACTTTGTTTTCTTATTCTAAAGTCTGTAGCCTAAGGAAGACAATGACAAGTTCGGAATCCCTTACTTCTGAACCCTCATATTTGGTTGGTTAGATAAACTAACCATCTGATGATTTGTACACTGAATAGTTCCTTGTAGACACGTGTCACACCCTGAATATAGTAGTTAAGTTATAGCATATAAGCTACTCCCTCCCCCCCCGAGCCTCTGTTCTATGGTACTTATCTAGAGCTGAGGTCAGGATTTCTGAAGAGTCACGTGTATCTTTTCATAAATGCTCTGTTGTGTATTCCGATAAAATCGTCATTTATGGGACAATTAATGTCCCATCACTGCATCAACCGCCAGTTGGATAATCGAGGCCATTATCGCCCCAACCATCAGCTAGGGTGTTGCCTTAAATGTCATTCCTCTTAGATAGTCTTACAAATAGCAGAAACCTTCCCAATAAGAGATTTTTATGAACCCTCAAAAATACCAAGTGCATTTCTAAACAAGAAAAAAATCTCAAGATGATTTTCGGTGTACCTAAAGACCTCTCCAGTCATCAGCCTTTTAGTTTCCAATCAGTTGTGAAAATATTTTAAATACCTCTCAATCTTTCTTTGCTTTGTTTCTTTGTTCCCATTTCTCTTCCCCTTCTTTTCTTTTTTGTTTAAATTCTACTTTGGGGAGATGTCTGCTTCTGATGCTCAGTTAAGCATGGGAGAGGGAGCAAGGGAAATGGTAGGAGCAGGAGATCATGAAACATTAGGCCTTATATTGAGTAATAAGGCTAGGAATGCCTCTGATAACAGTTCGAGAGTGTTTCTAATCGAAGCACACCTTGAACTTAGGAATAAGAAGGCTGGTACATTAGGCAAACCTCGTAGGAGAAATCGCCCATTAGATATTGAGAGAGGGGATATCTACACCAACCTCGAGTGGTTTGAGGTCGGTGTACGTTTCCTTCTCCATCCCTTAGTGAACGATTTTTTTAGTTAGTTCAAGATCTGTCCTGCCAAACTAAAATCAATAGTTGGAGGCAACTGATAGCCTTTTTGGTTTTAGGATGTCAAAATGAAGTCGAAGCAGATCTGGACCTTATTAGAAGCAACATGGACATTAAATACGTAAAGTCCGAAGGGATGATTTACATGTCCTTAGATAAAAGGTTCAAGCCCCTGACCTCGGTACCCACTTCCAACAAAACATTGAAGAAGTGGTATTTCTTTGTCAAAGTAGTTGGGAATATGAGGACTTTGAGAACATGAGCAACTTCTTTCCCCGATACACCAGCTTTAAGGGTGAGCCTACCAAACTCAAACGTCATGTTAATATTATACTTCTATTTTGGTCTGAGTGACCATGTTTAAATTTTTCTATCGTAGATAAGAAGTCTTGGAGAAGGTCTGTTTTCACTCCCGACCTTCAAGAGAAATACAAGAAATTTCTTCGTCCCCAAGAGCCTCCTATTTATACACATTCTCTACAGGAAAATTACACCAATTTAGCCTAATCAATTACCTATAATCAAGCCAAATCAATCAATAATATCAATGTCAACAAATTAGCCCTTGTTTGCTTCTTTGACCAATCTCAAGAGTGATTCTCTCTCATTAATCTTTAATGCCAAATCTCCCATATCCTTAACACTCCCCCTCAAGTTGGAGTGGATATTAATGACACTCAACTTGTTCAGTAGATGGTTGAATTGAGTAGGTCTAAGAGCTTTGGTAAATAGATTTGCTGGCTGTTAAGTTGTAGGTATGTGAATGGTTTGAATGACTTGGTTCTGGAGCTTCTCCCGAATGAGATGACAGTCGATCTCTATGTGCTTTGTTCGTTCATGGAATAAAGGATTCGATGCAATGTGGATAGTTGATTTGTTATCACAGTATAATTTGACTGGTTGTGGATGTGCTATCTAGAGATCTGTTAGAAGTTGCTTTAACCAAGTAATCTCACAACAGGTTGATGCCATAGATCGGTACTTTGCTTCAGCTGAGGATCGTGAAATTATTGTTTGCTTCTTGGTCTTCTAAGAAATTTGTGATTTTTCAAGTAGAATACAGTATCCGGTGACTGATCGTCGAGTATCTCTACATTGAGCCTAATCCGCATCACAAAATGCATGCAATTGAACATTACTAGAAGTTGATAGGAAAATTCCTTGTCCAGATGATTGTTTGAGATATCGTAAAACTCATTGTGCTGCATCCAAGTGAGATGTTCGAGGTTTGTCTATGAATTGACTCAGAATATGTATGGCATATGCTAAGTCTGGCCTAGTGATGGTCAAATATATTAGCTGCCCAACCAATCTGTGGTGTGAAGATGGATCTGAAAGTGGTTCCCCATCAGTCTCATTAAGAGCCAGATTTGGTTCCATGGGTAGGTTTCCTGATTTAACACTAAGAAATCCAGTTTCCTCAAGTATCTCCAAGGCATATTTTCTTTGTGATAAAAAGATGCCAGTTTTTTAGCGAGCCACTTCTATACCCAGAAAATATTTTAGAATGCCAAGATCTTTGAGTTTGAAACATTCTATCAAGTATTTCTTGAGTGCATCAATTTGTTCCAAGTTGTTTCCTGCCAAGATGATGTTGTTTACATATACCAAGACAATTGTAAAACTGTTTTCGTAGGATCGGATGAACATAGAATAATCGACTTTAGACTGTTTATATCCGGCACTAATGAGAGTGGAAGAAAGCTTGGCATACCATTACTTGGAGGCTTGTTTGAGGCCATATAGGGATTTGTTGAGCTTGCAGATTCGATTCTCCCCCTTTCGTCAGAAACCATGAGGAAGGTGCATGTAGACATCTTTATCGAGGTCTTCATACAAGAAAGCATTGTTGACATCAAGTTGATGGAGATGCCAATTTTGTTTAGCAGCAAGGGCGAGAACAGTGTGAACAGTAACCATTTTTGCAACAGGAGCAAAGGTTTCAAAGTAATCGATACCTTCCTTCTGATTATAGCCTTTGGCAACAAAGCGAGGCTTATAACGTTCCACAGAGCCATCTGGATTGTGTTTGATTTTGTATACCCATTTGCAACCAATGGGTTTCTTGTGGGGTGGAAGAGGAGTCAAAGTCCAAGTATGGTTGGCTTCTAAGGCATCAATCTCAGCACGCATGGCATCACACCACTTAGGATCCTGCATAGCCTACAAGAATAGCTTGGGTTCTTGTGCAAAGGAGATGGCAGTGGTGAAGGCACGGTGTGTAGGAGAAAGAGAATCATAAGAAAGAAAATTAGAGAGAGGATAAATAGTACCTGAGGAGCGGACCAACGCCGAGTCAGATGGTGGGATAGGTCAAGACGGGAGTGCTTGTTCAACATGAAAATCCTGTAAGTATGCAGGTGGCTGAATCTGATGTGTGGATTGCCGAACTTGGACAGGTGGAGTAGGAGAGAGGGGAACATCATTAGGTGGGGAAGTATGTGGTTGGGTAAAGGGTTCAGAAAGATTTGGAGAGTCAATGGGATGAGGTAAAACAGTAGAGGGCGACTCTAAGGTAGTTTGGCTAAAAGGAAATTGATCCTCGTAAAAGACAACATCACGGGATACAAAGGTTCGATAAGTTGCAAGATCATACAGCTCATAACCTTTTTAGCCGTATGGATAGCCAAGGAAGACACAACGGGTCGCATGGGGATCAAATTTGAAGGGATGGAGAAAGTGAGTGGAGTCATAACAAAGATATCCAAAGACTCGAAGATGGTAGTATTTAGGTGGGGTACTATATAGCTTTTCATAAGGAGATTTTCCTTCGAAAAGAGGAATGGGTGTTCTATTAATCAAATAAGCTGCAGTGAGAAGAGCATGACCCCAAAAATGTTTAGGCATATTGGCCTGAAAAAGAAGGGCTTGAGAAACATTTAAAAGATGACGATGTTTACGTTCTACAACTCCATTTTGTTGAGGAGTGGAGACGCAACTCGTTTGGTGAATGATGCCTTTTTTCTGAATAGAATGAGGAAAGGTCAAATTCTGACTCATTATCATTACGGAGAATTTTGATCGTAGTGGAATATTGGTATTCAATGAGCCAAATAAAAGAAAGAAGGAGGTGGCGGGTATTTGACTTATGACGCATTAAGTATACCCAAGTACATCTGGTGTAATCATCGATAATGGTTAGAAAATATTGAGCCCCAATGAGTGATGAGACACGGTAACCCCCCCAAATGTCTATATGTATTAAATGAAAAGGTGATGGAGAAAAAATTGAACTAGAAGGAAATTCAAGACGGGTTTGTTTAGCCAATGGGCAAATATAACATGGTTCGGAATTGAAACAAATTCCAGATACATTATTGGAAAGTAAAGACAAAACTTTATTGGATAAATGGCCAAGTCGACGATGCCAAAGTAGGGAATTTGATGTAGCCACCTGACAACGAGCAGGATTCGTTCTAGTGAAGTAGTACAATCCATCTCGCTCAGTGCCCAGTCCAATCATCCTCATCGAGCATAGGTCCTGAATTAGGCACATATGAGTAGAAAAAAATGATTAGACAATTAAGAGTATGGCATAGCATACGAACGGGAATAAGGTTAAAATGAAAGAAAGAGACACAAAGGACATTCTTCAAAATGAGGGAGGAAGAGAACAAAAGAACCAATATGAGTTACCACAGCATGAGAGCCATTAGAGAGTTGTACAGTACGAACATGATTAGGAACGGAGTAGGTTAAATCAGAGGGAGAACACACCATATGATCGGTGGCTCCACTATCAAGGATCCAAAGTGTTTCAGGAGAGAGGAATGGTGGTTTACCTGATAAAGATGATGCAATATTACCCACGTGATTGGCCATAGATGATGATTGAGTAGCAGTGTTGAGCATGGCTAGGAGCTTTTGGCATTGATCAAGGGTAAATGGAAAACTGTTAGGGGATAAGTTGTTGTCAGCAGAGGAGACTTGGTGTGCCCTTGGTTTCGAACCTGAGCTAGGCTTGTGGGAGCTAGGTGGGAACCCATGGATGAAGTAACAACGCTCAATGGTATGACCTTCCTTATGGCAGTGCATGCACTTCGGCCGTGGGGTACGAAAATTCTTCCCATCTTTTGGAGTGAGGAGAATACCTTTAGCGGCTAAGGCAGCGCCATCAATGGGTGAAGGAGTCTGAATGTTCCTTTGGCATTCCTCTTGAAGAACCAAGCCGTAGATGCGACTGATTATGAGGAGAGGGTCTATCAACAAAATCTGGGCACGAATGGCACCAAAAGAGTCATTAAGGCCCATGAGAAACTTCATGGTGCGCTGGTACTGCTGGTATTGAGCGATGTCTTCTTGGAATAAATGAGATTGAAGTGATGCAAGATCATCCTATAATAGGTTC
Source organism: Nyssa sinensis (assembly GCA_008638375.1). Taxonomy (NCBI): domain Eukaryota; kingdom Viridiplantae; phylum Streptophyta; class Magnoliopsida; order Cornales; family Nyssaceae; genus Nyssa; species Nyssa sinensis. Next base: position 92,576 of record VIRR01000442.1, read on the forward strand.
AGCTTGGTATAATATGTAGCCACCGGTGTATTGCCTTGAATAAGATTATGAATTTCTTGTTCAAGGTGACACATGCAAGGGCCATTAACTTGGGAAAAACGATCCATCAAATCTACCCAAATATCTCGAGCAAGATCATAGAAAATAACGCTAGCAGAAATGTCTTGAGAAAGAGAATTGATTTACCAAGCTTTTTGTAAAGACCTGAAAATTTAGGGTGAATTTTTTTTTTTTAATAAGGTACTGGCTGTAACACTCTGACCAAAGGACTCTGTGACATAAATGATCCGAACAATAAGCCATAACGGGATTATTTTTCGAAGAAATAAATTAAATCCAGAACACAAATGATAAATGTTCAGAAAATAATTAACGCGGTCAACCGAGTGCTGGGATAAATAAATGGGACTGATACGAATCGTAGTTACAAGAATAAAAATAAAAATGACATAAGACGCGAACGGACACCCAGAGACGGTAAAACAAATAATACTGATATTGAGTCGGCTTTATGCCAACTTTATTGACATTCATAATTAAAATATGAAAAATAAAATAAAAATATGTATAATAGTATATATGAAAAAAAAATGTAAAGTATGGTAGATACATATGTGGTGGAAAATGAATAAAAGAAAAAAAAAGTGAGGGAAGGGGGGACGGTGCAAGTCGCGAGTGAGGGAGAGCGGCAGAACAGGGGAGAAGGAAAGGGAGAAGAAAAGAGAGAAAGAAAAAGGAAAAAGTGAGAGAAGGAGAGGGAAGGGAAGAATGCAGAAGCGGCGGTGGTCGCGAGGAGGATCATGTCGATGGCCATTGCGTCTCGCGTGTCCAAGCTCGAGTCGGAGACAAGGGATCGAGGCAAGGGGGCGACGGAGTGGCGATGAGTTTTGGATTTCCCGGGGCGATTGGGGCTGTGTGTTATGGATTGGAGGGACGTGAAGCAACAGCGATGGGTTGGGACGGATCTGTCGGGGAATCATCGCTGAGTTGATCTCTCAACTCTGTACCGAACATCGCAAGGAGGGAAGCAGCAGTTGGCGAAATCCCTTGTTCTGATCAAGGCAGATGGGTTTCGCGATGGTCGACAAGGGATGATGGCACGGTTGTATTGGCATGGATGGAGCTGAACTTGAGATTGAATTTGAGCAGTAATCAGAGTTGCTGATTTGGGAAAACGTTGCAACGTAATCTGATTCGAACAGGGGTATGTGAATGTATACGCGTGTGTGCGTGTTGGTGTAGCAGTGTAGCGGTGCGGAACAGGAGAATGGGTTACGATGGCTGTCATGGATGTTGAGGGTTCGTATTGGTAGATGTTGCGGCTATTGGGTGGTGATTGAATTTGTGGATGTATTGATGGCAGTGTAAGGAAGGTTACGGCAGCTTGGATTGGGGAATATAATTGATGTTTTGTAATTGTGAATGTCTTGGTTAATGTGTGTGTGTGGCTGTTTGGGTTTGAAGTAAAGCAGGAGATTGAGTAGGTTAGATGTTACGGTTGTAGCTCGGAATCGTGAATGGCCACGGCGAGGGGAGTTATGGTACGGGGTGGTGTTTATATGTACATGTGTATGTAGCGTTTGAACTTGTGGAATGGTTCAGGTGTAGATCGGAAATTAAGAATCAAATTGGAGTTAATGTCAGGGGCAGAATCACGTTGGGTCAAGAGGTGTTGTTTTTGTATAGCTTGTTAGTTTGTGACTGCTGTGATGAATTGAAGGGTTTAAGTGTGAGTGATGCTTAGTGTTGGATGGTTTGACCTCCAATTTTAAATAGTTGGTGAATGTGAGTACTGTAGGAGTGCGGCAGCACCTGCTGTTCAAGATGGACTGAGTTTAGTGAGAAATTTAAATACTGGTCTTGTTGATGTAATTTTGGAGTGGATTTGTTGATCAGGTTCTGCGGCTGGTGTTCATGGGTTGAAACAGTGGCTTGGAAAGGACGGATTGTGATTAGAATTGGATGGATGATTGAGGGGACTGATTCACATAAGGAAGTTGCTGGTATTGCAACCTGGTTGGAAAAGTTACAGTTGGAAGATGGCTCACTCAATTTCAAGCAGAGAAGTTATTGTCCGTTCATCTAGAGGGTTGACTGAGCCTAGAACTTTATTCAAAAACTTAATGGCCATCCTTCGAGATGTTGTTATTTGTTATGATGGCACGATGAGGAATGTATGTAGTAATTCGATTATCCAATTTGAGTATGGGGTCAAGGCTGGAACTAAGCCCCAGAGTTTCTTCACTGCTAGCGAACCTGTTGGTGTGTTGGCTGCAACTGCCATGTCGAAGCCTGCATATAAGGCATTTCTTGATTCTTCTCCAAGTAGCAATTCGGTATGGGAGAATCCCTAAACAGGATTACAGTAGCATTAGGATGATGAGTAACTAACGACATATCTGGAGGATATCTATGAATGGAGATGAGCATAAGCTTGATATGATTCCATTGGAGGACTGAGTTACTTACTGGTTGATTGGATTACATAGTGGACACAGCTTAGTGGGGTTGGGACCAACCCTATCAGGTATGATATTTTACTAATGTGAGAAATAAGGTTAAGCTTAGGAGTATTTGGTAAGATGATTGAATGTTATCTGTGCTTAAGTGCTATTAGGAAATCACTTAGCATTTGATTGTCTTGATAGCTCTAGATTGATTGTTTGTGCACTTATGTATTCCTTTGAATTGTTAGGAAATTTATTTGAATAAGAAGTATGATATATTGTGCTAAGTAAGAAATAGAATTGAGTTTAGGAATAACTGTTATGTTGACTTGATGATTCATATGTTTGTTTGATTGTTCACATGCTTATGTGCTTCATGCTATCTTGCTGAAAGATGGGTGATAATGTGGATGATGATTATGTGTATATCGCATGTGTTAGTATAATGTGTGTATTATATTCTCTGAGAACTATTGAGACTATGAAATGTGTGATTGAAGACATGCTTCATGTGTGGATGAGATGCATTATTGAGATTACATTGTGGCATGAATGAATCAGAGCATATTGGCATAGTGTGATTCCTTGGGCATGGTGTGAGTTGAGCACGTGGTGCTGTGCATTATGAGGGTGCAGATCCTATGGTGAAAAACCCAAAATCGGCCATTAGGTACTCGTATGCCTGACGGGTTCCAGACCGTGAAGCGAGACATATATTAGTATTCGGGCTATCGGGGAAGGACCGTAAGACGAGACATGGTGGCATAGAGTTGCATGGGTGTGTCACGCATACTGTTCAAATGCTGCATTAATGATATTGAATGTCATGTAAATATAACTGTACACTTGCACATGCCACGCCATGATAATAATATTTTGCATAGAGTTGCCCTAGGTTGGAGCATTGCTGATCAAGTTAAAATGACAGCGTTGCATGATAATAATATTTTGAGGAAAACGTTTAAGCCTAATGATCGAGTTTTCTTATATGATTCTAGACTCCATAAGCACCCAAGAAAACTCAGGTCTAGGTGGACAGGCCCCTTTATAGTAAAGAATATTTTTGAAAATGGGGTAGTAGAAATAGAGGATCCCAAGGATGGTAGGGTTTTTAAAGTCAATGGCCAGCGCCTTAAAGTTTTAATTGATAGGCAAGTTCTGGAAGTGGAAGACATTCCACTTATGGACCCGGACTATCCACCTTGATCACGCCATGTAGGTATGCTTGTTTTTTTTTTATTTTATTATTTTCTTTATTTTATTTGTTTTATTTTGTTTTTGTTCTCTTTTATTTTCGTTCTTTTTCTTTTTGTTTGCTGCTTTTTTCTTTGTTTTTATTTTGTAGGTTAATTTCATTTCGTTAGTTCAGATTGCCATCTTTGGTGCTTAGCAAGTTGCCCATGTCCCGTCACATCAGGTGTATTCTCTCCTTTTTAGTACCCTCCATTCCATTTTGATTGTTAAACATTGAGGACAATGTTTCATTTAAGTTGGGGGGTGAGTGATTGCAAATTCATATTTTCATGTGTCAAAATTTCAAAATTTTTAAAAAAACTTGCATCACACGTGCATCTTTTCACACGAGTACTCATTTTCATTCATAGCTATTTTTGTGAATTCACCGAATCCACTATAATCATTCTACTGAGGCATTCACAAAATTTTTAGTGCACTTATCCAAACTTTGTGGTAAGATGGTGGTTGACACATGTAGCTAGAGAACTCTTTTGCTTAAGTATTCATGTGTGTTTTAGAGAGAATTGAGAGCTTTCAAATGTAGGAAATTGTGATAAGCATTTATTGATCTGTTGAATTGGGCACTTCTTTTGAGAATATCATTACATGGTTGGTGGTTTGACAGTGGATATACTTGGGATATGACGAACGTCAATCTAGGATTAACGTTTGAGCCTTTCAAGCTAACCCTTCTCATCATAGACCCTTAGTAGCCACTTTGAGCCAACAAACACATATAATTTTTTTCATATGCCCACATCATCCATACCTCTCCATATTGGAGCATAGCCTATACACTATTTATCCTACCCTTGTTGCTTCCAAGTGTGTACTAGGTGTGGAATTTACATTTCTTATTTTTTGTGTTGGATTGAAAAAAGCAGAAAAAGAAAAAAAGGAAGAAATTGCAAAAGTGTTTAGTTGGGTGAGCATTAAAGTCAATGAGCATCAAAGTCTATTCTATTGAAAAAAAAAAAGAAGGAAAAAAAAAAGTTGAAAAAAAATTGAAAAAGGTGAAGAAAAAGAAAGAGAAAGAAGAAAAATGAGACGTTTTGTTATTCAGAGATTTGAGAAGTTGAAGAGTACATCGAGAGAAGTTTGGTTTGCTGTGATCTTTAATAAAATTCTTTTAGTATGTACTTGGAAGTTTTTGAATCCTTTTTATCCTTTTCTTCATATAGCCCTAACCCGAGCCACATTACAACCCTTTTATGTTGATCGTTCTGGTTCCAAGTAAGCCTGTGAAAAGAGTGGTGGAAATCTCATTTGTTAGTGCGCCTATCATAAGATCAATGTTTGCTTGTTGCTTGTTCATAGTTGCCTAATTCTTCATTGAGCGTGTACACCCCTTGTCAACTCTATAGAGAGAACCCCCACATGAAACACTTTTATACCCGTGAGATATGGAGTTGAACCTTTTGCTTGAGATGTTCTTGATGTTGCATGTGTCATGGTTTGTGGTTAGATGGATATGATTTGGAGCACACACACACACACACTCTGTGAATTGCTATAAGCGGCTTGATTGTTACAGGGTTTTTGAATTCCTTAAATTGCCTTGATTTGCGAGTTTGAAAAATGTGATTAAATGTTTGCTGTGTGTGATTTTTCGTGGTCTCTTTTGCCAAATACATGGGAATTGCTAGGGACTAGTAATGAGTAAGTTGGGGGGTGTGATGAGTGCGCAAAAGTGCACTCTAAATACCCTATTATCGGAGTAAATTGCTAGAAAGTGAATAGGAATATTGAGATATATTTGATATTATTTATTTAATTTCTATTTACATTGAGATATATTTTAGCGGTATTTTATAAGATTTTAAGTCTCAAATAGTGCATTATTTGTTGGCGAGTGCTAGTTTGCAATTGCGCTTTACATTTAATAGTTTTGGAATAATTTTTGGCTTTTTGGCAGATTCGATCATTGAGTTTCAATCGAGATTTGGATGACGTTAAAGTTTCAGAATGAGAAAGTGATCTTCATGAAATATTTAGAGGACGTCTTGAGCTTTTCAAAAAGGTCTGGTTTGCAAAAATCGGAGTTCGTTTGGGCCTCCAAACATTATTTCAAAGACAGGCCTGGAAAGCTGCTATGAACCTCTCCATCCAGCCAACTTGAAGAGGCCATAACTTGAGCTTCTGAAGCTCAAATCAGATGGTTCTTGAGCCTAAAATTATCTACTCATCCGGGGCTACAACTTTCGTGAAGGGTCCGAGTCGAGATTCAGTTGTTATCTGGTAGAAAATGGAGCGTAAAGTTGGCAATTGTTAGCTGCGCGCGAGAATAAGAAAAGCAGAGCAAAGAAAAGAAAGAAAACAAAAAAAAAAGGAAAGTTTGAAAATTCAAAGCAAGGCTGCACGGCTGGAGGGAGTCTCAATTCTGATTATATTTTGTGTGGGCCCGGTGCTTGGAGATTTGACCAAAAGAAAAGCAAGAAATTGAAGTTGAGGTGAGGGGCTGCACTGCTTTTCAACAGAAACAAGAAGTGGGCCCACGCAATTGACGTTGGCTTGTTGGATGGTGCGGCTGCTGATGCTGGGCGTTTGGCGCGCAAAGAGGCGGCTGTTTGGTGAATTGGATGTGGGGCCCGGCGTTGAATAAAACTAGCAAAGAAAGAAGAAGCAAGCCAAGCTTGCGTGGGCCGTGTGTGAGGCCTGGCGCTGCGCTGATCCGGCCTGTTATGCGGCTGATATGAGACGCGGTTAGGGCTGATATAAAAGGAAAAAAATATACAACTGGACGGCGGTTGGTGGAGAACAGGAAAGAAAAATACAGAGAGGGCTGCGGCGGCTGTGCACAGGGAGAAAAGAAGAGAAATACAAAGCAGTGTGCGGCGCAGGAGTTGAGCAGAGTAGAAGAAGCCGCAGTTACTTCATGGCTCGATTTTTCTTTGTAAAATTTACGTTATCTATCCTGTACATGGGTAACTAAATTTTCAAGTGGGGTTAGGGATTACTTTGCACCATAGATAGTTATTTTAATTTATTTTGATTCCTGTACATGGTTGTAATTTGTTAAATTCTTCGTTGATCATTCATAAATTATTGTTAGATTTTATTGTCCGAATAATTAAAGGTTTTAATCCGTTTATAGATTCAGTCATGCTTTTTCTATTGAGTGGATTAATGTTTTGATTATTTTTGGAACAATTAAATATTTATATTGATTCAATTCTTTGCTGCAATATTGCTCGTTCGGTATATTGTCGTCGTTGGGTTTTTTCAATGTGAATATTAATTTGAGAGATTTAAAAGTGTTGAATGATTTTTCAGAGGGTTATTTTCAGTCTAATTTTAATGCATAATTTTAAATCTTCCGATTGAGATTTTTAGAATTTAATTTCTCAATTGAGTTATCTGTGAATTAAAAATAATTGAAATACCATATATGTGCAAGGGATTCCCGACACTCCACTGTTCGTTAATTTTGAATATTTTCTTCCATTAGTCAATTTGTTTAATTCTTAATTTTCATTCACAGATCATTTTTATATATTTTTATTTTCTCGTTAACCGTTTAATACTTTCTGTAGTTTCAGAAATTCTATTTATTATTCTTTTAATTTAGTCTCCCTGTGGAATCGACACCCCAAAGCTACACTACAACTACCGCGTTATTCTTTGGGCGTAATCAAATGTCATGTAAATATAACTGTACACTTGCACATGCCACGCCCTTAATTTTGTTTCCTGCATTAGTATTATATCATACCAGCATATTGGCGCTGACCCATTCGTGGGCACAGGTTTCAGATAAAGCTCCTGGTACGTGGGAGTTGAAGAGGTCTTGGAGAAAGGAGAGGAAATGAAATTTGGAAGAGTATTTAGCACTTGGGGTATACTTTTGTAATATAGGGGCTTAAGCCCAAACAATATGTAGGAGATAACTGTTGAGTGTATCTTATATGTATATATGTTAAAGGAAAAGAATGCGTGTTTGATTTTCATGAATTGTGGCCATCGAGTGAGGATGGATTGTGATGTGTTTGTATATATATGATGTATTGTGATTATCAAGGGGAAAAAAGGCCCGTAAAACAAAGGAGATTCTGTCAAAATTTTTTGAAAAATTAAAAGATTGTTAAGTGTGTAAAACACTCTGGTTATTATGAAAACAAGAGGCAAGGCCCTATGGATTGTACAGAACAGGGAATTTGGTTACTGTTGGGAATGTCTTTGATTGTACTTTATTTTGTTATTATTTTATTTTCTCTTGTCTCGTTACTCGCGCCTCGGATTTTTTTGAAATTCGGGGCGTGACACTTTTACCATGTTGTTGTAGTGGGACCACTGGCGGTATTCTGCCGGGAAAGATTTGGAAGGCTTGGGAACAGTGCCATCGATGAAGCCAATCTTGTTTTTGGTGTCGAGGGCAATGAGCATAGATTGATTCCATGTGGTGTAATTGGTTTCCGTCAATGGTTGAGAAACCAAAACAACACTGGGATTGTCGGAGCTGCTGAGAAACAGGTGGTGGCTGGGATCATCAAATTTTTGGAAAGGTTGGGTGCTTTTAACATTGGAAGCCATAATGTAGGAAGTGGTGCAGACAGTAATCTCGAAAAGACAACCAGGTAACCCCCTAAGAAAGTGAGGGGAGTCACAATGGACCGCTTAAAATCCAAGACTTTCCTTAGCCAGAGCTTGCCTAGACATTGTATTTGTTGAGAGTACTGTAAATCCCACTAACAAAAATGGCAGCTTTGTAGAAAGGAAAAAAAATTGAAGAGGCTTTTTTTTTTTTTTTTGCAAACTTACAACAATTGAAATATGTTGTAGCTAGAGAATATAGGGCTGAACAACGTGTGATAATCACGTTGAGGAGCCTGGAAAAGAAAAATAGAGAGTGCTCTGTTTTGTGACCGAGAAGAAGAAATTGAGAAAAGAAGATTATGCCCTTCGGAATCCTAAAGCTCTGATACCATGAAGAAATTTAAAGTCTAGAAATTCATAAAGGGAAGACAAAGAGAGAAGGAGAATTAAAAATTTTATATTTCTCGGTGTGAAGATTACACTATACAGAAACTTTTATTTATACACATTCTTTACGGACAAATTACACAAATTTAACCTAATCAATTACCTACAATCAAGCCAAATCAATCAATAATATAAATCTCAACAAATCAGTCCTTATTTATTTTTTGGATCAATCTCAAGAATAATTCTCTCTTACCCATCTTTAATGCCAAATCTCTCATATTCTTAACGGTGGCGGACGCTATGTATATATATAAAAAGACACTCAAACCACATCAATTTGTCAAACAACATCAATGTGTCGCTATCCTTGTTCGGACACGGTGTTGTGCATACTTGTTGGGGCGACTTCGTTTGAAGACGCAAAGGGTAATGAAGAGTGGTAATTTCTGCCGCGTGAGAATCTCACGTACTCAGTATTAAAAATATAATGTAACTTCCCAACAACTTGATGTTGACAGGTCTTCAAACAACTTTATGTTGTATGACCTTATCCTTAAGCACTCCAACATAATTTATTAATGTTTTTATAATTATGAAACATTTATTGTCTCCATTTCTAGCTGCTTCAAGATACTCCCATTTAAACATGCACATATTTCTATATGTGCGCACATATATATATATATATATATAAATAATGAGACCAAAAATGAGGTCAATACGAGTATTTTTTTATTTTTTTATATAATTAACAATAGTTTGATTTTTTTATATTTTTATATTAAAAAAATAATATTATTATAAACTTAAGTATATACAAGACAATATATTTTAATTATTAAATAACTTAAAAATTAAAAATAACGTAATTATAATAAATAAATAAATAATACTAAGTTTCTCATATTTTTATCCTAAATAATATAGTACTGTAAAAATTACATTAATTATATAATTTTAAATATTATTAATAATTTAATATCATATGAGTAATATATTATTTAAAATAAAAATTTAAAAATTAAAAATTAAATATTTAATAATTAATAATTAAAATATCCTAGTTTATATGGATTCAAGTCTATAATAAGTTACCTTGGAAAAATACAAAAAAAACAAAGAAAAAAGAGGCACTTTTAAGACCGACTTCTAGACGAACCGTGACAGATTTTTCTACCTTTATTTTTAAATTTTTCTTACCATAGTTAGAACACGGATGAATTATATTGAAAGATTTATGATAATTACATTAGTTTTTTTAATTTTGATAATTTCTGAAATTATAATATTTTTTATATTTTATATGAAAAATATAAATATTTTTATTTGTCAAATTTTTTCTTCAAAATAATAAAATTATTATTTTTATATTTATTTTTTAAATTTTTGACCAATTTTTTTCAAATAAATATTGATAAAGATTTTAAATTTATTTTTATATAAAATAAAAATAAGTCATTTAATTTAAATTTATTTTTAAAAAAAAATAAAAAAATCTTTAAAATAAAAGTTAGAAAAAATTGATCAAAATTAAAAAAAATGTAAAACTAAATAAATAAAAAGAAGAATTTTGTCATTTTGAAGAAAAAATGACAAAAAAAAGTCTCTTTATATTTTTAAATAAAGTAGAGAAAATTAGTGTAATTTTAAAAATTTTAAAAAAAGTTAATATAATTATTATAACCTTAAAAGAGACCAATATAATTTATCCTTAAAATTTTTAAATGTCTTTAAAAAAAATAAAAAATAAAAACAGCAAACCAAATTCAAAAAGCCACAAATTGAGTTTTTAAAAGCTTCAATCATATACGAAAACGATCAGTATGTACAGATTGTAGATAGAGATAAGGCTCAGTTTGTGGATGTCCATAGATTGTAATTTTAGCCACAGCCATCCTGTGGTCAGTGGACTACCATGTGGTATCGAGTGTCTCCCTTTGTGAGAGAGCAGGACAAAAAATTAATTTTTTAAGTGTTTTAAAACAGTCTTTTTGTTTAAAAAAAAAAGATCATTTTTTTTCTCTTACATATGAAAAGAAATTTCGTAAAATTTTCACAAGTTTCAAGTTTTATTAATTTTTTCAAGTAATAATATTTAAAAATAATTTTTCATTCACCCTTTAATAATTTTGAATAACTTAATATATGTTCTTAATTTACTCATGTAAGAAAATATATTTTCATGTGAATCCAAAAAAATAATATGTGAGACCTATTTTAATTTTATTTCAAAAATAATCAAAAAATCATGCTTAAAGCCGTTTATTCAAGCAGAAATTGACTATTTATTGGTAAAAAGAAATGATCGAAAGTTTTTAAATAAACCAATTCTAAAAATTAATACCTTTTTTTAAAGAACAAATTTCATTTCATGGTGAACAATCAATAACTCTATTATTTAATAATTAATAAATTTATAAAAAAGTTCTTTTATAATATTAGTTATTAGAATAAAAAGTATTAGTGTCATTAAGTCTTTGGTAAGAAAAAAGTGAGTGTGAGTTTCCTTAAAATTTAAATTAAGTTTATTGACCTTATAAATTTGCATGCATGTCTCATTTTAATTCTAAAATCATATTGGTGCAATAAAAAAAAAAGTTCATTAATAAAATTTATGTGAAATTTAATAATTATTAATTAATAATTTTTGAGTTTTTCAAAATTATTAGTTATTAGAAAGTATAGTTACTTTGACACTTTTTACACCTATTATGTTTTTGAATGGAGTAATAATTTGTGTACCAACTATTTATAGTTTCTTCAGGAATGTTCTTGTCTATCTGAAATGGATTTAGAATTGAAGTCCTATCTTTTCAAGAGATAAGAAATAGAAAAATAAAAAGATGATTACGTAAACTTTGTCGGCTTATAAACATAAATCTTAAAATTAATTACATAATTGATTCTAAATAATTGAGTTAAAACTTTATTAAATTGAGTAGAGTTGTTAAGGAAAAGATAAAAACTTTCTTCTTCTTTTTTTCGAATATTTTGCTAATATGACAAAACTTTATTCATTTTTTTCTCGACTTGTTTTTTTTTTATGGATAAATAGCATTTCAAATGACATAAACTTATTAATTATAAGTTTTTGAACTCACGATTGCTGAAACAAATTTTATATATGCGATTTCATTCTTAAGAATCACATATCAGGTAAAATAATCGTCTTTATCATAACTCAAATTGAAAACTTCATGACTCATCACCAAAATTAAGTTTAATATTTTTATATTTAATTTTATAAAAAAATATTGTAATAAATTGAAATTTATTAAAATATTAAATTTGCATTTTTCCTCATAGGAAGAATACTTATTATGAATAATGATATAAAATAATAGTATCACTAACCAACTTTCTGAAATATTTCGATACGAGTAATGTTATGTTAACTCAATAATTCTATCAAAAAGTATTTATACAGTTGATGTGGCAGTATTATATTGATTTCATATCACATCATAATATGATGTAAAATCAACAATACTATCACATCATCTGTGTAAATATTTTTGGTAAAAGTTGATTTCCTATTACATCATAATATGATGTAAAATTAATATAATACTATTACATTATTTATGTAAAATTTTTTTATAAAAATTTTAAGTAAGCATAGCATTACTATCTCGATAGTGAATCACACTTTGATCAGGTCTGATTATGTGGGCGCCATGACAAGTACTGAAGTACATGATAAGGTTTTTGATCCTCAAACAAAAATTTACTCTTTAATAAAGTTCTATATATATAAATGTATATAAAAAAAATTAAAAAAAAAAAAGAGTCTCAATAAAATTATCGTTTTTAATTTTCTAACACTATCTTGTATTATAAAAATGTTTTAAAAATTACTTTATAAAATTATTTCATAAATTTAAATATCAATATTATAGACTAGTGATTAGAACTTTTGTATCCTACAATCACTTGAAAAATTTACAACTTAAAAAAGAAAAAAAAAAAAAAAAAAAGACTACTTACACAGCCTGTCATATCAAGAAAAACCTAAGAACTACTTGTGCATTAGTCAAATTTATAATTTTTTAAATTTAAAAATATTTTAGAAGTGCCTTTTTTGTAGAATAAATTTATAATTTGTTCGTATAACCGAAGTCTTAGATTCCGGGACTCGATTATGTACGAGGAAAGTCCCAGTATGCCAAAATATTCATATAATTAATTAGAACATTTTTTAACCGTCATTTTCAAAATCTTTTTAAAGTGAAATTTGCAAAAATTAAAAATGGTATCTAGAAAAAGAAAAAAGTAAAATAAAAAATCTGACTAAGACTCTTCTCAAATCCTAATTACTTCACCACATGAAATAGGTTCTTGAGCCTCTAGAACTAAAAATACAAATCAAGAAAAAAAGAGATATTAAATATAGCATAATACATGAGATATAAAAGTGGCCAATGAATGAATTGAAATATCAAGAAATGTATTGAATTATTATTTTTTAGTTTGCTTTACAAGAAAATAAATGAGCCTACGCATATTAGTTTGAGATCTTTTCCTTTTATCATTTTAAAATGGGGAGTGGAGAAAGAAGGATATAATTTGTTGCGATTTTATTTTATTTTTATTTTTTACAAACAGGTTAGATTTTGGGTCGAATACCCGAATCCAATGGGTCTGAGTCTAGTTGAAACGGATTTTAAAAGGTCCAAATCCAAATCACCTAAACCTAACCTGTTAACAAACCTAACTACAAGTGGTGACAATTTCATTCTCCTGATAACTTGATAATTGTTCTTATGACGAATCTAAGTTTGGTGTGATAAGACGAAGATTGATATTTTAAGTAAAAAAAAAATATTATTATATCAACTTATAAAATATTTTTAATAAAGTTTTAATATAAGTGTAGTATCACTTTTTCTTGCAGAATCTTTATATTAGTGGAAGCGCATTGTTAACACTCCAAAAATAAATTAACCTTACTTCTTAACGCAATAAACACAGTAACTATCTGAGTAAGGGTCGATCCCACAGAGAGTGTCTATAATTTATTTTCTATTTATTCTGACCAATTCTAAACTAAAATTCAATTAATAACAAAACAATAAAAGGGGGGATTGAAATTTTGATCAAACTAATTACGAATGAAAATTAAATTAATAACAGAAATCAATGAATTAAAACTTCAATTCTTCGGTTCAATCTCACCCTCACAGTCAATGTAACAATCAATCAATTATAACATTATTTTACCCTTCAATGAATCTAATAATCCTAGGTAACAACAAGCTCTGCTACCCGAAATTTTCTTTAATTCCTCACTAATGAAACAAGCTCTCCACTAGATTCTAACCATTACACAATTTAGAACAAGCTCTCTAAATTTAATATAATGGCAGTATTAATATCTAGGAAATTAGATTATTCTAAACAACAATCACACAAGCTCGGACTGTTTAACTTAGGACATGATTATTCAATAAAATTCGTAACACAAGCATGGCAGATCTTGAATAATTTCATATATTTGAACATTGAACTATGAACCTAATTTCACTTGGGTACTTCATAATGTTGATTTCCTACATAATGAATTACAATTGTATAATTATATATTCGTATATATTATGATTTGAAAATATGACAAATAAGTTTTGAAAAAGAAAAAAAAAGATTAATGAATTATTTTTTAGCTTCAAATTTAACAAAATAAGATAATTGAGGTTTATCCATACATATTTGGAGGTCTCAAAGGATAAATTTACATGAGAAAAGTGACTAAATGAGTGAAAAGTATCTTTTATATTTACCCAATAACAAAGGAGTTCATATCAGTTTATTTATCGACTAATATGACTGTATAATGAGGATATCAGTACGACCGATATGACTGTATAATGAAGGTATCAGTACGTATCAATCAATACGCACATGAAAATCTCACTTATCAATATAACGTATTGAATCGGAATTGAAACGCTTCCAAACCAATACATATCTACCGTTATTTAATTTGATGGGCCGGAAACTAGTAGGAGCTAAAGCCTAGCATTGCCTAGATTCAGGCTTTCTTAGTTTGAAAACTCCTCAACCTGCTACAACTTTGGTTATGGGAGGGTCTCAAACCTACAACTCTGATTCTCTTGTTGGAAGCCTTTTATTGGTGTCATTCCTAGTAGTCTTGTTGGAAGCCAAGTGAATAAAAAATACGAAGCTGCTGTTCCCACAATAAATACTTTTGACAAGCAATTTTATTGACAAATTTGCTATATATTCATAGGTCGCAGAGGATAATAAATTTGACAGATGACATGTTTTTTTCTCTTTCTAATTTTGACCCAATACACTTTCTTTTGAATTAAGATTTTTAAAATTCTATAACTTTTAAATTCATGTTTTCAAGTCATAAGCATCTCTTGAATGCATTTCTTAAAAAAAAATTTAGAAAAAAAAAGTAATTTTTTATTAAAGTTATAGTCTTATACAAAAATAAATTCTTTGTAATTTAAAAATTATTTACTAAAAAAGATGCTTGTATCAAAAAGATTAATTTAAAACTCTAAATATAATCATAACTCTACATTGAAATTCATTACATGGCTAGTCATAATACTTATATTGATGCTTACAATTGAAAACAGAGATGGGCTAGTACAACTCATCTCAATACAAAAGCCATCAAATCTTTTTCTTAATTCTTGTTTCTTTTTTTACTTTCCAAGTTTTTATTTAAAACGAAAGATATTATTTTATTTTAGTGGAAAAGTTGAACTACATAATGCCCGAGTTACCTTATTCATGCTCTCAGAACATTCTAATCCAAATGAAAACAATATTTGATTACAAGTAATTGGTATTTATATCTAAAACTTTTATAACTGTAGGCTTTTAAACTCGTTATTTATTTACAAGTCAATGGTTCGTCTTTAGGTAGAGAGTTTCGTGGAGTGATTTTATATGCCTAATTTGAATGTCAATTTACATCTACTATTTTTGTTCATTTCAGTTTAAAATTGAAGAATTAGAATTGAGACTATTTGTGCACTCTAATAGAAAATTATTATTTTTCTAAATTTTCCACCTCAAAAATAAAATTGGAATCACTTCTAAAAAATAATTATCAAATGCATTTTTTATTTTGCTATTAAACAAAAATATATATATATATATATATATATATATATATATTTCTTTACTTACAGAAAGTTTTATCAAACTTTACCTATTTCTTTTTTTGATGGGTATTAACTAAATTCTTAAAAGCAGATAAAAGAGACATGTTAACTAAAATGATTAAGATTGGACAAAAGAGTGAATAACAGAATCATTAAACAGCACACATCAGTGATATATATATATATATATAGGCAGCAGTGGAGATCTATGGTTGTCTCAGTCACCACCACAGCCACCACCACAACCACTACCGACACCGCCACTACACCCTCCGTCGCAGCAAACACCATCGCCACGGCCAGTGATGGTGACCTCTTCAGTTGTCCGCTTCTCCTTGCCATCATTAATCCAACTTTTACCGGGTCAATCCCACATCCCTTGCCACCTCACCCCAATGGAGTTAAGATTTTTAATTGGATTATTAGTGAAGAGTCTATTTATATAAATAAATACAAGTTAAACTCTTTGATAAAATTATATTATTCAATTCCAGCAAACAAACATAAAGTGGTTTTACAATTTTTTTTTTTATAATACTACTTAGTGTCTTATTTATTTCTTAAAACTCATTATCGGTTATAAATACGGAGCCAAGAATTTGTTGCGGGGAGCAAGAATTTTTTGGATGTTTGATGATAAATTTTAATATTAAAGAAGTAAAAAAAATTAATATTAATTGATAAATAATTGAATTTATTAATATGAAAGAAATTTATAAATTAGATAAGAAATGTGACCTAAAAAACTAAAACTATATAAAAAAATCTCAAAAAAATTGATAAAAGTCTCGTTGAAAAGTCAAGTTAAAATTAAAATAAAAATAAAGTATGAATGATTTTAAATTCAGAAGGATCAAGAACAAAAATTAAAAAGACATATTAGTAATTTCTTTAAAATAATTAAGAAAATTCTTGAATAAAAAAACTTGAGGGTAGTCAATTGGCCCTACTCCCATGTAGCTCCCTCCCTGGTGGTAATAGGGGTCTTTTGATGCCTCCAATCTAAAATCTTGTTAAAAAAATACTATTTTTATGAAAAGATAAAAAGCTTCAAAATAAAAAAGATTTCATGTTATATATAGGACTTTTCGATGACCAAATGGTACACAAATATTTAATTAAATATTCACATAATTTTATTTAATTTAATTAGATTTAGAACAATTTTTTCTGGAAGGAATTTCACATTTTCCAGAACGATATTTTGTACTTGTAAGCCAAGGAACCAAGTGCGTGGAATTTCACATTGTTGCAGTATGAGACAGGTCTCTTGCACAGGGCAAACCTTGTGACTAGATTGGTTTAATTAGCTTGTCTAAACTTTGGATATTTTTACTTGATTTATTTTGCTAGTGGATTAGACCTAATGGCTAGTGATTTTTTCTTGTTTTGAGTTTTTTTTTCCTCATAAAATTTGAGATCTTGTGTGATTGATTGATTGTTTTTAATTTTTGCACTATTTTTTTTTTAATAAACATAATTAATTTAAGGTTAAATTACATTGATCTCTTTAAAATTTATGACAATTATATATATATATATGTATATATATTTTAATGAAACAAAATTCAGATGGGTTGATATAGAATTAATAAAAATGTATTCATCCCATCTATAAATTTCTTGGATTACACACGGACTTTTGAAGTAATCCAAGAGATTCTTTAAAAGTTTCTGTACATATTGAAACTTATTGGTGGTTTTCCTTGAAAACTCATTGGTGGTTTTCCAGGAAGTTTCTGTACATATTGAAATTTAATCACATTGACCACGGCAAGCAATTTGTGTGGTTTTCCAGGAATATTTCGTCCACGCAACGCTAACCGAATTAGCAGCTGCTTTTTCCAAGAAAGAACAGAGTTGTATCAAAGAAATTTCCCAAAAAACTAGTTTAATAAGTTGTTAGATGTCCCTGTACTATATTTATACACCTAATTAATATTATGAATTTCTAACATGTAAATATCAAAATGCGGTTATATATATTGCGATATCTATATCTATATATTTACAAGGTCTTTCCTTTACTGGAGTAGGATAGTTCCCACCAACCCGACAGTGCGTATAGCAACAGGAATTCTATTCCACAAATTGTCTGCAACAGGAATCACCACAGCTCTTCCAATTCCTACACAAAACCAATATTATATTGCAATGCAACTCTTCGATCACGAAAACCATTCCTAAGCCTTTTCTTTAGGTAATTCTTCCAAGTTCCAAACATGGATAAATTGAGAACAGAATGTGGATGGATTTTAAGTCCCTTTTTTATAATATTTGTTCATCTTGTTGACCAATAACAGGCTTTAAGTTCCTTTTTGGTGGGCGAGTTTAGTAATTCTTAAATTTTGGGAAAGCAAAGAGGATCCGCTATATCATATTAGATTAATTGCTTATCCAGCTACCAGTAATCCGTTTAAAAGTGATTTTCACTTCTATCTCCAATAAGCCAACGAGAATAATTATAATGTTTGAATTATATTCAAAAAGTGTTGAAATTTGTAAGTCTATATATAACAGTGTTAAGTCTTTGATTTTCCATTCTCATTGAGCTCTAATTGGTTTTTTTTTTTTTTTTTAATTCTACAAATCGTAAGTCTGATTTGGCTTTCGCCAATAGCCAAACGAACATTGTTTTCTCCTAAGAAATTCATCGAAAGCATAATCAATTAAACCAGCTTCTTGCATGTTTGGTCATACTGTACATGCACCACCACCATGTGAAGTTCCACACATTTTTTTTCTTTGAATGCACTGTCCTCAAATTTAATTGGAAGTAAATAACAGTGGGATGTTTCCAAGAAATATGATTGAAAGTGAACCGCAGAGTTACGTGATGTTTATCCAATTAGTTTTTCATTTGTGAAATGGGTGTGTTCACTTGGGTTGACGCGTTTTCTTTATTTTTTGAAATTGATGGGTTGACGGGTTTTATTTATTATTTGAAAATTCGTAACTTCTCATAAGTTTCTTCAAACAACTTTATGTTG
Source organism: Nyssa sinensis (assembly GCA_008638375.1). Taxonomy (NCBI): domain Eukaryota; kingdom Viridiplantae; phylum Streptophyta; class Magnoliopsida; order Cornales; family Nyssaceae; genus Nyssa; species Nyssa sinensis. The sequence goes on from VIRR01000442.1 coordinate 111,314, forward strand.
CATGACCTTATGCTTAAGCACGGCAAGAGAATTTATTAATGCTTTTATAATTGTGGAACATTTTTTGTCTATATGCACACGCGCCCCCGCATATATATATATATATATATATAATTTTTGTCTATGTACACATGCACACACACACATATATATATATATATATATATATCCATATGCACATGCACACACGAACACACACATATATATGTATATATAAATAATGAGATAAAAAAATGAGCTCAATACGAGTATTTATTTTTTATGTAATTAATGATTATTTAATTTTTTTTATATTTTTATATTTTTATATTAAAAAAATAATAATATTATAAACTTGAAAACATACGAGGCCATATATTTTAATAACAAAATAACTTAAAAATTAGAGATAAAATAGTTATAATAAATAAAAAAGAGTATTATGCTTCTCAAATTTTTACTTTAAATAATATAGTATTGTAAAAATTATATGATTTTAAATATTATTAACAATTTAATATCATATGAGTAATACAGTATTTAAAATAAAAATTTAAAATCTAAACAAAAATTTAATCATATATTATTTAATAATTAACATATCTTAGTTCATATGGATTCAAGTGGAGTATATAATAACGTTACTTTGAAGGGACAAAAACAAAAGACAAAGAAGAGAGAGGCGGCTGGCACGGATCTACATCAACTTGGAGTTTGATCCTATGTGACAGGGTGTAATATACACCATGCACTTTGGCTTCCTTCGGTTTTTTATTTTTATTTTTAGATGATTCTATTTTGTTTTTCCTCCTCACTTTTTCTCAAGGAGCAAAATGGGAGTCAAAACTGCCTTCGAAATTGAATTTTGTAATAAAAAAAAAAAAAAAAAACAGCAAACTAAAATAACACGAATACAAAGCTTTTCATAAAATTTTCACAACTTTCATGCTTTATTTTTTTTTTAAATGATAATATTTAAAACTAATTTTTCATTCATCATTTAATAATTTTAAACAATTTAATATATGTTCTTAATCTACTCAAGAAAAAAAAATATATTTTCATGTGAACTCACAAAAATAATATATAGAACCTATTTTAATTTTAGATCAAAAATGATAAAAAAAAAATCATGCTCAAAGCCCTTTATTTCAACAGAAATTGACTATTTATTGATAAAAAGAAATGATCGAAAGTTTTTAAATAAACCAATTCTAAAAATTAATACCTTTTTTTAAAGAACGAATTTCATTTTATGATGAATAATTAATAACTCTATTATTTAATAATTAATAAATTTATAAAAAAAGTTCTTTTGTAATATTAGTTATTAGAATTAAAAGTATTAGTGTCATTAAGTCTTTAGGGAAAAAAAAGAGATTATGAGTTTCCTTAAAATTTAAATTAAGTTTATTGACCTTACAAATTTGCATGCTTGTCATTTTAATTCTAAAATCATATTGGCGTAATAAAAAAAAAGTTCATTAATAAAATTTATGTGAAATTTAATAATTATTAACTAATAGTTTTTGAGTTTTTTAAAATTATTAGTTCTTAGAAAGTATAGTTACTTGACAATTTTTTACACCTGTGATGTTTTTGAATGGAGTAATAATTTGTGTACCAACTGTTTATAGCTTCTTCATGAACGTTCTTGTCTATCTGAAATAGATTTAGAAGTGAAGTCCTATCTTTTCGAGAGATAAGAAATAGAAAGAAAAATAAAAATAAAAAGATGATTACGTAAACTTTGTCAGCTTATAAACATAAATTTTGAAATTAATTACGTGATTGATTCTAAATAATTGAGTTAAGATTTTATTAAACTGAGTAGAGTTTGTTAAGGAAAAGATAGAGACTTTTTTTTTTTTTTCAAGTATTTTGGTAACATGACAAAATCTTATTCATTTTTTCCTCGACTTGTTTCCTCATGGGTAAATAGCATTTAAAATGACATAAAACTATTAATTATAGGATTTTTGGGCCCGTGATTGTCAGAACAAATTTTATATATGCGATCCCATCCTTAAAAATCACATATAAGGTAAAATAATCACCTTTATCGTAACTCAAATTGAAAACTTCTTAACTTATCGTCAAAATTTTACAAGCTAGATTAATCTGAGTACTCTTGTTACTGGGTGATCGGTGCAAAACTGCAAGTGCACAGTATCGTAGCTTTATAGTAAAATGATAAGAAGAGTATCATCCTCAGGGATTGGTAACTTACTTTTGACAAATACCAAAATTAAACCGATCTCGACTTTATTTAGAAAATTCACTAAATCTTTGGAATTGCAATTTAAAATAAAATTAACGCAAAGAAAATACTAAAATGAAAAGAGAGATATTGTTCGAAAATCAAATAAATGGGAGAGAAGAATTCTAGGAAATCGATTTCACCTAATCCCTCACTATGTTTTACTCATCTAACTAATTGAATTTAATTCTCTATGTTTGTTAGCGAATCGCTATTTCATCCAAAAGCCTCTTTCGACAGTCAATTAGACACTTTTCTTATTCATTATTTTACACAAGAGTATACAAATTAATAAACCAAGAAAGCAATAAGACCAATGATTTTAATACTACACAGGTTTATATAAGTTTTTCGATCTCTATATTTACCTATGCTGAAATATTCAAGATCCATCCTATAATTCTCTCTTTCGACAGCAAATCACGGGATTAAAATCATCTAATTAGTGACCAGTTAATTAGAAGCATTAAACTCAAAATAAATTAGATAAACATGAAAAAAAATTACTTCAAATTAGCATAAAAAAGTAAGCATAGTTCGAGACTAAATTATATTATTTTTTTAGAATAAAATAAAATTAACTTATACTAAAAATTAAATTTAACATAAATAAAATCACCATGATTTTTTTTTTGAGAGGAACGGAAAAAAAATAACACTGAAAAATATTTCCAGCAATTCAAGGTGTTCTATCAAAGCCAAACCGTCACAGCCGTCCTCTTATTCTTTATTCTTTTCCTCCTGTTCAGCCGCACAGCTGGTTGCTTCTTTTTGTTTTTATTCTTTCTCTTTTTCTGTTGCATCAGCCGTAGCAGCCTTGTCTTTTGTTGCTTGCCCAGCCGCCGCACTCCTTGTATCTTTCTTCAGCGCAAGGAACCAGCCTTGTCTTTGTTTTTATTCTCTCTTTTCCTGTTGCATCAGCCGTAGCAACCTTGTCTTTTGTTGCTTGCCCAGCCGCCGCACTCCTTGTATCTTTCTTCAGCGCAAGGAACCAGCCTTGTCTTTTGTTTTTATTCTCTCTTTTCCTGTTGCATCAGCCGTAGCAGCCTTGTCTTTTGTTGCTTGCCCAGCCGCCGCACTCCTTGTATCTTTCTTCAGCGCAAGGAACCAGCCTTGTCTTTTGTTCCAAATTTGATTTTTTATTTTTCATTGTTGTGTAAAAAATAAAAATAAATTCCAGTATATGTTATGAATAATAGATGGAAGTTTATGAGTATTCTCACATCCATTTGGAACTAAAAGCAAAAACAAAATATGGTGTTATTAGCATTATTGTAAGAAATCGAATTGTTGTTTCAAAATTCTCTCATAATAACAAAAATATGCTCTAGCAATAATAATAATTGTAAAGTATAATTTCATGTGTAATTAATTCCGTACGTGTATTCTCCATCTATTATATTTATAGAGAGGAGTGTTCCCCAACCAAATGTATTTATGTAACTAGACAGCCTACAGATGACTTATCATTCAGTGGACAAATATTTGAGGCGCCTGAACCCGTTATCTTTTTTCATGCTTTCATTATCTTAACTGAAATAATACCATCATTATATATATATGTATGTATATATATAACATGGAAGTGAAGAATTGATAAGTTATGAATTAATTCTTAATTATTCAGATTGTGAGATTATTCTTTTCTACTTGGACTAATTTTGTTTTTGGATATATGTAAGTTAATAATTAAAATTCGAGAACAAGTGTCACGGAACATGTCATTTCATGCCATCTCATCTCAATTTCAAAATTTTATTAATAACTATTTCTCATATATTTAGTAGGTATATGACTCAATCTCAAATATTATTCAGAAAATATTTTTTTACATGTCATCTGCATTCCTCAATCTTAAAAATATTATTTATTAATCATGATGTATTGTCATTAAGTTAATAAATATATAACACATGAACATAAGACCTGAATATCAAATATTAATTTTTTATAAATATAAATATAAGACATTCAAAACTAATAAATAACGACTATTAATTTCTACTTAAAATGAGCGACATTGTTGGCAGTACTCTTAAGAGTGAATTTCACCAACTTTTACAGATGTCGTACCATTACTTATCCATTGTTCTACATCAGTTCTGGCATTAGGTTATAAATGATTTTTCATAGCGTTTAATTCTGAGAAATGTTAGATGTTGATGACTTTTCCATTTGAATTGGCATGATAAGACTAAAGGGGAAAAAAATGAGACTACACACATAAAGCAAGTCATTCACAATGTGGGTAGGTTGGCCAGTAGTCACATTCGTATACGTTCAAACAGTATGATATATATATATATATATATATAGATGAAACTATTTTTAGCCATTTAAAATTTTAAAATAATTAGTAACCTAGTTACAGGAATATAGTATTAAAACTCTTATTTTAAAAGGTCTTTAAGGTTTGATATTCCTAACATGCATAAGTTAAATTTGATACTTCTCACGAGAAGAAGCAAATTTACAACTTTTCCACCTATACAATAAATGTATCAAATAGTACTCAAAAACTGTGGGCCTATATTGTTGCAAGCCTACAATGGTTTTGGTGAATTGTGAATTATATTTTTTTGTGAGTCCAAATGAATTAAAGATAAATATATATATATATATATATATATAATTTTTCATTCATCTTTTAATAGTTTTGAACAATTTAATATATGTTCTTAATCTACTCATAAAAAATATATTTTCATGTGAATTCAAAAAAGTAATATGTAGGACCTATTTTTTAGCTCAAAAATGCCCAAAAAATCATACTCAAAGCCCTTTATCCGAACAGAAATTAACTCTTTATTAGTAAAAAGAAATGATTGAAAGTTTTAAAGAAAGTAATTCTAAAAATTAATTCCTTTTTTTAAGCAACGAATTTCATTTCATGGTGAATAATTAATAACTCTATTATTTAATAATTAATTTATTTATAAAAAAGTTCTTTTATAATATTAGTTATTAGAATTAAAATTATTAGTGCCATTGAGTCTTTAGTGAGAAAAAAGAGAGTATGAGTTTCCTTAAAATTTAAATTAAGTTTATGGACCTTACAAATTTGCATGCATGTCTCATTTTAATTCTAAAATCATATTGGTGTAATAAAAAAATAATTAATAAAATTTATGTGAAATTTAATAGTTATTAACTAATAATTTTTGAGTTTTTCAAAATTATTAGTTGCTAGAAAGTATAGTTATTTGACACTTTTTTACACTTGTTATGTTTTTGAATGGAGTAATAATTTGTGTACCAACTGTTTATAGTTTCTTCAGGAATGTTCTTGTCTATTTAAAATGGATTTAGAAGTGAAGTCCTATCTTCGAGAGATAAGAAATAAAAAAAATAAAATAAAAAAGATGATTATGTAAACTTTGTCAACTTATAAACATAAATCTTGAAATTAATTACTTAATTGATTTTGAATAATTAAGTTAAGACTTTATTAAATTGAAAGTCTCAAGTTTGTTAAATTCTGTTTGGTAGCCTCTCCTGCAGTTTCAAGTCTTTTCTTTCTTTTTCTTTTTTTTTTTGGTGGTTCTTCCTTATTTACTACTGTCTTTGTAATGAAAGTTTGTTTACGGAGGCACTTTCCTGTTCTATTCTATATATTAAGAGTGATAATAGTAGATGTTTTAGTTTTTAAAGACACCTGTATGTATATGGGACTATTTGTTTATATTTGAAAAAAAAAATTGTTATACAGAACATTTTTCATATATTAATAAGAAAATTTTCAAATTAAATACATGTTAGTGAGATCCATGTACATTTATCGTAATGAGTTCTTTTTTTTTTTTTTTGTCTAAGAATGAGAAAAATCCAATATGTAATAATGCTATTCACCTTCTTTAATCAAATTTCAAAGGTAGGCAGCTTGGAGGGAAGTTTAGAACGATTAAAAATCACAAGCTTTACCTCTTTTTTTTTTTTTTAATTGTTGATTTGTTGACAAATAATTAAAATTAAAAGTTTAACCTCAACTCTTTCTTTTAAATATCATATCAATATGTATAATATAATTATACAGAAATAATTTGTATATTCTAATAGTTTACAACTGACTCGTTCGGCTCCCTACATGATAAAAAATTGAAAGTAAATAACAATGGGATGTTTCCAAGTAATATGGCTGAAAGTGAAAGGTCGAAATGGTTTCAAAAGCTTTGCACAATTAAAAACATTCAAAGTTACGTGATGTTTATCCAATTAATTTTTCATTTGTGAAATGGGAGTGTTCACGTACACATGATGAGCATAATCTATTCCATACTTGAATGCATATGATGTCCTTTTTTTTCTTCTTCTTTTCACAACTTTGTTACTATTTTCAGGACAGAGTTATCTTGAGTCTAGTCAATTATTATTTTTTGTTAGTAGTATAATAGTTCCACATATGTATTGTTGTGTAATGTTAGTAAGATTAGGGTTTTATAATTTATTTCCTTTATTAACACTTTTCATGTACAACATCATGACTTTTGTTTCTTTTATTAATACTTTCTATGTACAACCTCATAACTCTCCTATATAAGGAGTTCTCTTATTTAGTTTCAGAAGAATTCAGTCTAATACAATGTAATCCTTTGTATTTTTTCTTCTCTCCCTCTTCTCTCTTTCTTCTCTTTTTTTATGTTATTCCATCAAATCTAACACAATATCAGAACCTAACTTTGATTCCTCATCGTTTCTCTGATTCCTCATCGTTCATCAACATTACATAATCAATTGCCTTCTAGCATTGCCATCATCGCATTCCTGTTCATTGTGTTACAGCACCTGTCGTTTGACAGCCTCCGTTGTACCGATTGATCTCTCTACAACCTCCACCACTGAAATCAAACCATCATCGATCATCACCACTGCATCATCATTGCAGACCTCAGATTCATCACATTCGCAGATTCAACTATCGTCAAAGAAAATTCACTATCCGCAACATCTTCATCACCTCCATCATCAATCCTTCATCTATTGTCATTCAACATCACCATTAAACACCATCGCCCAATGAAACGTTGTTTAGCCACAGACCAGAGGTCATTAGATTGCAACACACTCACTCACTGTTGTACCACCGAAATCTTCTCATCATCGTGCAAAATCCTCCAATTATGCCGTCATCTTCTCGAGTTTCACCCATTACAATAAGCCATTGTTCACCATAACTAGCCACTGTTGTAACATTCATCCAACAAGTGAACTACCAAAGTCACGAAGAAACTCTCATGTCTATTTTTCACTTCCGCATTTTCAATATTCAATCAGTCATCCGACTCAGTAGTGACCATGTCACTGTTCCTCATCGTCCTTGTCAACATTCGATCAACCATCCGCCTCAATCGTGACCATGTCACTACTCCTCACCATCACTCAACGTCCGTCGCTTAGCCGCTCCTCACTTGTGTCCAACTCTGTCATGTGTTACGCCACATATCTAGTATCTTCAGCTACGTGTTACGGCACGTAAGCTCTCACACTTGTTACGTGTTATGTCATATAAGCTCTCGCACATGTCTCGTCACGTGTTAAACTAGTGTTTCTCGCCCCACCAACTACGTGTTCCGTCACATGGTTAGCTCAATTAAAATCGGGTCCACATTCCATGCATCGCCATTAGAATCGACTATGCACACCATCATTTGCGCTCCCATGCCCCACCTTTAGTTGCAGCTCCGTACTTCTATGCGTCGTCACTAACTCTCTTAAGCTTCCATCTTTATAACCATGTCAATTTGGATAACATCTACATTTCAACCACAATGCTAACCAGTCAACTGTCCACTTTCAGAGATTTTTGTTTACAAACTCTAGTTGGTCTACCTCCCACCTTGAGTTTAAGGGGTGGTGTTAGAAGTATAATAGTTTCACATATATATTATTGTGTAATGCTAGTAGGATTAGGGTTTCATAGTTTATTTTCTTTATTAACACTTTCCATGTACAACCTAATGACCTTTGTTTATTTTATTAATACTTTCTATGTACAACCTCATAACCCTTCTGTATAAAAAGCTTTTTTATTTAGTTTCAGAAGAATTTAGTCTAATACAATGTAGTCCTTTGTGTTTTTCCTTCTCTCTCTTTTATCTCTTTTTTCTCAATTTTTTTTTTATTTATGTTATTCCACCAAATCTAACACTTTTAGTTTTTTAATTAGATCTGTTATAGCTTTGTTCTTTTGTTTGATCTTTAGTAATATATATATATATATATATATATATATAAATATATGTGTATGTAAATTTTTTTTTATGGATAAAATTATTCTTTTTATTTATATTTATTAAAAATATTTTATATATTAATATAACAATGTTTTATTAAATATAATGTAAATTTAATATAATATTATTATATTAATATATATAATATTTTTAATAAGATTTTATAAGTGTAGCTTCACTTTTTTTTTTTTAATCAGAAGAATCGTTATGTTGGCAGATGACCTTAAACAAAGTCGGTGACAGTCTCACGCAAATCTATGGTGGACTCGTGGAGACTAGGAGTTACAAATCAAGTTGTTGGGCCCACCAACTTTATTTGACAGGTCTTCCAACAGCTTTATGTTCTACAACCTCATCCGAATAGAATTTCATAATTATGTCACATGTATTGTCTCCATTTTATAGACACTCCTACGTAAACATGCACATGTTTTTATATGTGCGCGTACATACATACATACATATATATATATATAATAAAAAAAAATGAAATCAATATAAATATTTATTTTTTTATATAATTAACAATAGTTCAATTTTTTTTTATATTAAAAAAATATTATTATTATAAACTTAAGTATATACAAGACAATATATTTTAATTATTAAATAACTTAAAAATTAGAGATAAAGTAATTATAATAAATAAAAAAAAAATTACTATACTTCTCAAATTTTTATCTATTATTAGTAATTTAATATCATATAAGTAATACATCATTTAAAATAAAAAATTAAACCTAAATATTTAATAATAAAAATATGCTAGTTTATATGGATTCAAGTTTATAGTAAGTTACCTTAGAAACAAAGAAAAGAGAGGCGGCTGGTGTCACAGGGTTAAAATTCGAACTTGAATTTTTCTACCTTGTGATGGCCTAAGACACTGTCTTAGTCAGCAAATACACATACACGCACCCAAAAGACTTAAAGAACATAGCAACACAAAAAACACACTTTACAGGAAAATCTTTCTAACCATTACTTCTCTCAACAGTATAGGATTACAACATTTAGGATTGCGTGACAAGAAGCACTCACACTCCCTTCTATGCCTTTTCCCCTTTACTACATAGTGTATATATAGGCAAAACATACAACCGCCCATGTGTGTGTCTGTGACACGCACATGGGTTGTAGTTAACATCCCCAACTACTAGGGTTGTTAGAATCAATAGTACACAGCCACCTGTCTTGGCAGTTGACACCCCCAATTGTTAGGGCTTTGTTTGAAGCCATTAGATGACTGTCACATGTGATCAGACAATTTTGTCTCAATGTTAAAGAAGATCCAAGCCTAATGAGTGCGCCAACACAACAGGCAGTTAGCCCTTGTCTGCCCCTAGACATTCTTGTATTGTGTCAGACATTCAATTGCTGCCATCTATGCTGTCAATCGCTGCCACCTGTGATATCTGAACTAATGCCACCCCAGTCACTCAAGAGCAAGCTGTGAGCACTCACCTAACTCATCGATCACTACACACACAGCTTTCTAATCATGCACCACATGGTCGTCAAGCTTCTTTTCCAGCCCCCAATGCCAACTTATGCCTACTCATGATTTGGTCTTGTGCATTATATGTTGCCACTGAATGCCACCACTGCTGGTGTGTAGAGATCTGAAAATTGAGGGTAAATTTTTCATTTTTACCGGTAGAGCATTATTCTTGCACGGTTTGCTAGTAGGGCGTTGAACATGCATCGTTTAGGCGTAAGTCATATTTAGAAGCATATTTGGAGTGTGTCATAGAAGAAAAATATGCTTAGAATATTAAAATACACCTACTGTATAAATTTGAGCCAAAATGAAAACAGTTTCAAAAATTGGACCAAAAAGGCATCCGAGTGGCCTGGGTGGAAACGGCCAAACCCAGCCACAGGTGAAAATTTATTTTTTTGAAAATTTTCATTCAAAATGATTATAAGAAATTTGGTCAAAACAAAATATCGAATTGAGGCGTTTCGGGACCGGTTGTAGTGTAACGGGGCTCGAAATCATTAAGGGCAAAAGGGTCATTTTGCCCCCTTTTCCTCTCCATTATAAATACAACCCTTAGAACAATTTTGGAATAGAATTCATTTTGAAATCAAAGCAGTGGGCGTCCATTGAGAGAGAGTGAGAAAAAAGCACTAGTTCTTCAAGTTTCAAGCTCCCGAAACACACTCTTCGGGTCTGATTTTCGCCGATGTTCCTTCTGAGAAGTTGTTCTTCTCATCAAGACCTATATGGTCACTAAACAGTTTGGCCATACGACGAACCCAACTTCTACAGTTTGAGAAAAACTAATCTAGGTATGATATTGTGTTAAGCTAGTAATAGGTTTAACCTTTCTTGCATTTTTACATGTTGTTTGAATGTTTAGGGAGTTTATTTAAGCTTAGGAAATCCCTTAGGAGGTAGTTCCTTTGAAAAACCTAGAGTTGGTAATTTAGGGGAACATGTGCTCTTGATGTTACTTGATGAATTGTTGCCATGGTGAAGGTGTATTTTCTTGATGTGTTTATATTGTCATATTTTGACTTGTATGCATGTTAATATGCTTTATGTTTTGGAGCATGTGATGGATTAGTGCCATGGTACTTTATAGAAATTTTGTGTTCTTTATGTGTTAGTAAAGTTGTGAAATTGTGGTTGAAATATGTGTTGATATGAATGGTCATAACATGTGCTTACATGAAAGATGTTTTGGGAGTTAAAGTTATGAATTCTGTGGGATAAAAATGCATGACTTGAAATGGGGCACCATGTGTTGGATGAATTATCACATTGAGGTGCATGATGAGATCATGACATTTTGGCATATTTGTGATTCCATAGAAACATGGTGCGGGTGGATCACTTGGTGCTATGCATTATGAGGGTGTAGATTCTGTGGTGAAAAACTCAAAATCGGCCTTTTGGTACTCGGATGCCTACGGGGTCTGGACCATGCATAAAGCGAGACATATATTGGTGCTTCCATGCCAACAGGGAAGAACTGTGAAGCGAGACATGGGTGGCATAGAGTTGCATGTGTGTGTCATACATTTTGACATTGCATGGCGTTGGGGGATAATGAAATTATTACCTTTGAATTGTACACTTGCACATGCCACATATTAAACTTGTTCCTAGTATTAGCATCGTATTATACCAGCAGTTGAGCTGACCCATTCGTGGGATATAACATTTCAGATGAGGCCCCGGGCACTTGAAACTTGTTTAAGTCTTGGAGGATGGAAGGAAATGATCATGTTAAAGATTTGGCCCTTGGGGCATGTTTTTGAATGTATGGGCATAAGCCCAATTTATTGTAATTAGACTTAGGAAATTTCTGGATAATAGGCCTTGCGTCATTTTAAAATGTATAGATTTGAGACCCAAATGAATGTATGATGTTTTTGGTTTAAATGTGTATCACATGACTATGTTGAAACTAGTGGATGCAAGCTTAATTTGATGAATTTGTGGCTACCGAGTGAGGGTGGGTTGTTTACATATTTATGCATATGATGTTGTGAAAATTAAGTGGGAAAAAGGCTTAGAAAATAAAGGAAGCTATGTCAAAATTTTGATAAAATTAAGGTGGGAAATAAAGTGTGTAAAACACCCTTTAAATGGGGGGAAAAAATGGCTCACAACGGAGGTTTAGAAATCTTGGGAAAATGGGTTGAAAATGGGTGAAAAGGGGGCTTGAAAGACTTGGAAAAAAATTGGGGTTGCAAAACAGAGAAATTCAGCCTCTGTATTTCCACGGTAGCTACAGTGAAAATGCAAGAAATTAGGAAAATCAGTCTCTGCCGCTACAATGCCCCAGCCCATAACAACCCCAGCCGCCTAGCGCCCTGCGCCTACGCCCCAACCGCCGCCCTGTGCGAGCGTGGCCTGCTGCGCGCCCACCTGCTGCTGCCTTGCACGCCCTATTGCCCTGCTGTGCGGCCTTGCTGCCCAGCCACTTGACGCTACCCTTTTGGCCACCTTTTTGAGCCATTTTTGGGATACCTTTTGAGCTATATTGGGGCACTATTTTGGGCCATGTTTGGCCACCATTATGAACTATTTTAGTAACCTTTTTGGGCCATGTTAGGCCCCCTCCCTTAGACAATTTTTTGTGGGTTTCTTAACCCATTTATAGACTATGCCTTAAGACATTTTGGGGGTCCCTTTGGGCCATTCTTCCAAGGCATTTTTAGAAGTGTTTTGAAACCATTTTGGGGTTATTTTTGAATGTGGCTTACAACCATGTTAAATATTAATAGGGAGGGATACTTGAGTTATGTTGAGGGAACATTTAGCCATGTTAAATGACAAGTGTTAAACTTTAAATCTTGGGGGAACTTGAGGAAATAATAACGAAAATTCATCTAAAGCTATTTAATTATCAATTATTTATTTCTTTTAATTTTCGTTCCCTTGTGCCCCGGATTTGCAGAAATTTAAGGCGTGACATGGTGGTGGAGTTCTCCACCAAATCAAAATCTGCCTAGCAATAGCAACATGCCTTGCCCCGAAGGTGCCAAGGTTCTTAGCCGCATGGGTCACTCGCCCATGGGCGCCTTAAGGAGGTACTCCCCCTATATATGTCTTATAAAGATTTGTCCATCTGACAAAAGTAGATAGAACTGCTTGCAGAACCAGGTCTTCCTCCTATGCGAATTTGTCTTGCCAAAGGCAACCAATGCGCCAAAATGTTCACAAAGTGCATTGCCTTGACCTTTGCTGTCTAAGGCATGCACATTAGATGCACTAACTCTAAATTCTCTAAGTATTCCTCTAACACTTAGAATATCTTCAACATATCCGCTATTAAGGATGCCCATGATAGGCCACCCCCACCTTGGCATTGGCATTGGTTGAGGCTCACCATGCCTTGGCCTTGTCTAGCCCTCAAGGGGCTAACAACTGGCCACATCAACTTAGAGTTTGATCCTATGTGACAAGGTGTAATATAGACCATGGACTTTGGCTTCCTTCTTTTTTTTGTTATTATTTTTAGATGATTCTATTTTATTTTTCCTCCTCATTTTTTCTCAAGGAGCAAAATGGGAGTCTAAATTGCCTTCAAAATTGAATTTTGTAATAAAAAAAATAGTAAACTGAAATAACACGAATACAAAGCTTTCTTAAAATTTTCACAAGCTTCACATTTTATTATTATTTTTCAAGTAATGATGTTTAGAAACAATTTTTCATTCACCCTTTAATAATTTTGAACAATTTAATATATGTTCTTAATTTATTCATAAAAGAAAACATATTTTCATGTGAACCTACAAAAATAATATGTGAGATTTATTTTAATTTTAACTCAAAAATGACTAAAAAATTATGTTCAAAGTCCTTTATTCAAACAAAAATTGACTATTTATTGGTAAAAAGAAATGATCGAAAGTTTTAAATAAACCAATTCTAAAAATTAATACCTTTTTTAAGCAACAATTTCATTTCATGGTAAATAATTAATAACTCTATTACTTAATAATTAATAAATTTATAAAAAAGTTCTTTTATAATAATTAGAATAAAAAGTATTAGTGTCATTAAGTCTTTAGTGAGAAAAAAGAGATTATGAGTTTCTTTAAAATTTAAATTAAGTTTATTGACCTTACAAATTTGCATGCATGTCTCATTTTAATTCTAAAATCATATTGGTGTAATAAAAAAAAGTTCATTAATAAAATTTATGTGAAATTTAATAGTTATTAACTAATAATTTTTGAGTTTTTCAAAATTATTAGTTATTAGAAAGTATAGTTACTTTGACACTTTTTTACACCTGGTATGTTTTTGAATGAGTAATAATTTGTGTACCACCTATTTATAGTTTCTTCCTTCAGGAATGTTTTTTCCTATTTGAAATGGATTTAGAAGTGAATTCCTATCTTTTTTAGAGATAAGAAATAGAAAAATAAAATTAAAAAGATGATTACGTAAACTCTGTCAGCTTATAAACATAAATCTTGAAATTAATTGTGTAATTGACTCTAAATAATAGAGACTTTTTTTTTTTCAAGTATTTTGGTAACATGACAAAACTTTATTCGTTTTTTTCTCCGACTTGTTTTCTCATGGATAAATAGCATTTCAAATGACATAAACCTATTAATTGTAGGTTTTTTGGGCTCATGATTGCCAGTACAAATTTTATATATGCAATGCCATTCTTAAAAATCACATATCAAGTAAAATAATCGCTTTTGTGGTAGCTCAAATTGAAAATGTAAACTTTCCAAAATTTAGATGTTTGGATACAAATATTGGTTTGTGTGTTCTAGAATGTATTGCATTGAATATGCATGCATATTTACATGTTTTTGATATTTTGTGTCTGAAGAGCCATGCAATTACCAAACAAGAACGTGGATTTTCTAATTCAGCATGCTAGTTATATCTTAATGTAGCTAGTTTTTAGAATATTCTGCATCTGGTATGCTCCAACTCCAGCACTGCATTTATGCTCTTCCTACTTAAAGACTTGCAATTCTCTTTTAAAGAGCACACAATTATACCATGATACAACTCAACTCAACAAACACACAATTATATCATGATATGAGCTTGAATTGGCTAGACAAGTTGGGATATTGAGGAACTCAATTATCTTCTTGTATGCAATAGTTTTTGAGACAGGAAAAGAAACAACGGCATTATATTCTGAAATATAGTGTAGAAAATTGAATGCCAATTAGTTTTCTTTATTTCCAACTTTAAATAAGTTTAATTATCTAGTTATCCTTTGATAGGAAATTAGCCATTTTCTATGGTAATAATATTGATTCCAAATTTCTTACAAAAATTTTCATTCGTGTTTTTTGGTCATATAATCTTCACTAATATATTCTGTTTGTACTGTGACTTTGTAATTCTTTTCTTTAATAATTTACATGTAATTGGTGTTAAAGATTTTAGAAATAATTCCAAGTTGGTATACTTCCATATATATATATAGATTGATTGTAAATCTGTTTCCTAGATTAGAAATATACTCTGCTGGCTGAGAGTTTTGTACTCCTAAACTTTAGCATTCCAATTATGTACAGTGGTTATTTATACCCACAATATTGTTAAGAAGAATATGAAGAAATATACCAAGAATCTTTTGACTTGGTATCAGAGCCTCCCATACTTTACTCTGCACAGCCATCGCATCAAAAAATCATATGGCTCCCGAATCCTCTCCTCTTGAACCATCAACCCCCATAATCCATATCCAATCTGAACATTCTGGCTTTCATGCCGGAGTTATCCTCACCGAAGTTAACTACGATGTATGGTCCCAAATATTAGAGATGCAGATCGCAGGACGTGAGAAGCTCGAATATATTATGGGTAAAACTGATCCACCAAAGGAAACCGATGCTACCTATGCAAAGTGGTATGCAGAGAATCAAAAGGTCAAGGGCTGGTTGCTGACCTCCATGTCGCCGGAGATAATGAAGCGTTATCTGCGATTGCGTACTGCAAGAGAAATCTGGAGTGCTCTTGCCAAAGCATTCTATGATGGATCGGATGAGACACAAATTTTTGCCCTAAATCAGCGGGCCTTCACCATCAAATAAGCTGGTCGACCTTTATCAACTTATTACGGTGAGCTTGTTGAAATTTTCCAAGAATTAGATCATCGTGATAGAGTTGTCATGAAGGATCCCGATGATATCGTCACCTATAAGAAATCTGTTACACGACTGAGAGTGCACATCTTTCTTAGTGGCCTAGATGCAGAATTCGAACAGATCAGAGGAGAGGTTCTTCGGAAGGACATCTCGATGGACCTCGACGACACCTATGCCTATGTCCGTCGAGATGCTATACGCCGAGCTACCTTGAATGCTGAACCTGATAACCCTGAATCTTCTGCTCTAATGGCTCGACGCGCTAAACCCCAGCCTCGACAATCCACTCAAAAGATTGATTCTGACCAAGCACGATCTCAGAAGAGCAGCTATGAGATATGTGAGACCAAACCCGAACATTTGTGCACTCACTGTGGTGAGAAAGGCCATACAAAAGCACGGTGTTATGACCTAATTGGCTATCCAGATTGGTGGGATCCAGCAAAGGCACCGCGCAAGCGTAATTCGACGCTAAACCACCAAGTCTCTGTTGCTATAACCAAACCTTCCAATGATGTTGTAGAAGCTTCCTCTTTGATTGCTACTTCAGGTAATATTGGTAAGATTTTCCATACTTCTGCATCACATAGTAGTAGTAGTAGTACATGGATAATTGATTCCGGTGCAACGGATCACATGACCTTTGATAGTCAGCAAGTTCAGTCTATGAAACAGTCCACCACACATATAGTCTCTACTGCCAATGGCAACCTCTCACCTGTGATTGGAGAATGTTCAAT
>VIRR01000443.1:0-89524 GCA_008638375.1 Nyssa sinensis
ATATATATATATATATCATTATTTTATTTTATTTTACTTCTATTTTATTTCTCTTTTTACTTCATTTTTATTTTATTTTATATTTTATTTATTTTTAGTTCGATATTCGTTTCTAACTTGCTCAGGCATCGCTTGGCAGCGTCCATACATTCGAAACTATTTAGATTCAAAACGGTCCATTTTATTCGATGTCATGACGTAAAGCCCTAACGACTCGGGTTTACATGGTTCGCTCAATTACAATTTGAGTCAGGATATTACAATAAGTGAGACGTAATTCTCCATTTAACTCATACTACTTTAATTTGATGATTATCATCTCCAATTTCTCTTTCGTGATTGATAAGTGAACCTAGATAACAATTTTTTATTATTTTTTTTACTTTTTATTATCTATTGATTTTCAATTTTCATTATATCTCCACATGTGTTTCTAGTTTTACTAAAATCACACTTAAGATATTCAATTTGCATTTTACTTATCTTGAACTCTTTTAACCCGAAAGCTCCTCCAAACCTCTAATTTAAAATTTATCCCTCTTCTAGCTAAGAAGCAAAGATATGGACATCGGACACAAATACGATACTTAAATACGATATTTCTAAAAAAAGTAGGACACAAACACGCTAGGAATACGTTTAATATATATATATATATAATTTTTATATGATCATATAATAAAAACCTAACATTATTTCAATTAAAATAGATATAAAACATATAAATTAAAAACAATATTATTCAAATATAAAATAATAAAGTCAATAAATAAAAATTTAAGAACTGGATTTAACAATTAATATGCATGATTCAAATTCAAAACAAAAGTTTCTAGCTATTTTATATATATATATATATATATATAAAAAAAACCAAAAGCAAACAGAGGAAAGAGGGAGGGAAAAAATAAATCAAAAAAAGAAAAGAAGATCCAAAACGTGTATTAACATGTTCGGAACATGTTTGAAATTTAGAAAAAATAAAAAATTTGGATACCTTTTTTTCGCGTGTCAAATACATGTTTGTTTGGAAAATATTCGAGAGTGTTGGTGTCCGACATGAACACATGAGCTAAAATAATGTATGTGATTCATAATTTTATAGTGTTATCAATTTAAAAATGTCAGACAAAAAAATATACCATGAAACTTTATCTTGTATGTGCTTAGTCAGTTCATGTATTACTAAAGTAAAAAAGTAAAAGACTTAACCAACTATTATTGGAAATTCTCTTGTTCCTCCGATAATTGTCCTTGCGATAGTCACAGTTTCATTATACATATCTTTTATTTTCTATCTTTTATCGTTTTGTAACCTTTGTTTCTTTTTAAAACCCACTATATTAAATTTTGAGGGACTCTATCATAAGCTTTCTCTAAATTGATAAGTACCATATGAAGATCTTTCTTCTTTTCTCTATATATTTCCATAAGTCTTCTTAGTAAGTAAATAGTTTAAAATGTTGACTTATCTAGCATAAATTCAAATTGATTCTCTGATAAAGTTGTTTCAAGTCTTAATCGCTACTCGATGAACTCCACCTGTGGCACGCTTGATGTCATTGTCACATCATTACATAGTCAAGAAAAATGAGGGTTGCATTAGGTAATTATAGTCAGCGTAAAATTTTGTTGGATCTCTTATAAATATAAATAAAAAAACATTAATATGAAAATTGATTTTAGTAATAATTAAAAAATAAAGAAAATAAAAACAAATATACCTAAAGGTTTCTACTGCAACCATATTTTTGCAACATAACAGCTGCATGATATCTATGGACTGGCTCCCCTTTAATATATATTTACTTGTTAGTTGCATCAATTGACTATCTAGCCTACAATTACTCTTATTAAATCATTTTCTTTCTCTCCTTCCAAGTCCAAAAAAAGCAGCTCATTGAGAGGCCTCCAAACAAGGTTCTCTTGACTCTCTTCCCCTCAATTGCGTGGCCTCCATCAACAAAGACTATTTATTATGGGCTCTGATTGTTCGTAGTCTGTATCTATTAGCTTTTTGCTTTGTATTTGGGAGCCCCCAAAAAACCAAAGAAGAAAAAGTTCAGGACAGAGGAATTGGCTTTATGCATACGATACAACTTTATCTGCCCAAGTCACTGTAAAATCTTAAAGCATGCTGACATGCTTTGACTGACGGGTTGTCACGCCTTGAATTTCCACAAACCCGGGTTTGTGGAAATTCGGGGACGTGGTATCAAAGCATAGGTTCGAATACTTAAGGATCGTGGGGTGTTGTTGAACACAATGGGACTATAACGTATGATATCAAATTTGTGTAAACCTTGTGAAATGTGTAGATTTTACAGTGAGATGCATGATATGTGTAATGCGTATATTGGCATGACCGTGTGTGATGACTTGATATGTGATGACATAATATGTGATGTACGTTATGCTATGATGTATACTATGATGCATGTTTGCTTGATAACTTGGCATGACCATATGTGATTTGGTATATGTTTACATGTGTGATAAATGATACTTGTTTTGCCTTTATGATAGCAAGTAGCATTATGGAAGAATGCCATAGGATGTAAAACACATTAGATGAGAAAAGCTGAATTTTGAAATAATACTTGTTCCTAATATAAGATGCCATCCAAAACACTAGGTTGAGGTAGAGTAGATAGAGGGAGAGGGAGAACTTTAGTTCTCGAACCTTTATCAACCTTGGTAGCCCCGATTGACGTATGATTTAGGATCTAATGCCTTGTAACAGTGGAAGAAGTTTAGACTTTAAGTTATTTGGGCTAGTTTGGGTGGTATGTTTTATGTGCACGTGTTGTATTGGTATGCACAAGTATGCACTATACTTGATTTTTTTGATTGACTGGGAGTATGTGATTGTTTGATACAATGGTTGACTAAGATTAGAAACTCATGTCTGCGTAATAGATCGTATGTTTTATGGGATAGGCCGTATGCCTAGTTATTTATGAGATAAGTTGTGCACCTAGTTATCTATATGGTAGGTCATATGCCTAGTTATTTATGAGATAAGCCGTGGACCTAGTTATATACCTAGTCGGTTATGTTCCCATATGTATATGTGTATTCTTCGGATGGATTGCATACTTGCATGCTTATGTGGTCGGCGACGTGTTAGCTGTTGATTGTGGCTTGTTGATTTTATATATGTATTAGGTTAGTAACTGATATTCATGGGTTATAGTACTATGACTATGTTATCTATACAGACCGGATTGGTCTCAAGTCTTGCATTACAGTTGATGGATGGCGCCCCATTAGCCAGTAACAAAAAGAGTTGTGATCCATGAAGAGTTATTACCTAGCTATGAAAGTAAGAAAGAATGAAAGGATTATAAAAGTTTAAATGAACAAATTCTAATAAGGTAATAAACCGTAAATTTAAAAGACACATAAGATCTTATAATGCTAAAATAAGAATTAAGACTTGTGAAGATTCTTGTGTATGGACTGGACAGTAGATGCTTAGGGTATTTGTACCTAAAATTTTAGTGATATCCTTGTGTTAAACTCTCTTATGGAAAGATGTATTCCTTTTGGATAGCATTTCACCTAGGGTTGAGTGATAATTGGAGCATGTGTATATTGTATTGCTTAAATGAATTTTTTCTTGTGAAAGGCTGTGTTAGAACTCAGTGTTATTTTTTTTTTATTATAAACAAAGGGTGAGGATGGTTGACTTGAGTTATATAAGTGTTGATTAACAAGTGTGTCATAATATGTAATATGTGTTGCTTAAGGTTAGAAATAGATGGCTAGATCCACTATTACATGTTGACACCACGGTTGGGGGTAGTGTGACTTTGATGAGGATCTATAGAGATTGCTCGATAGAGATAGCTGATCGCATCTTTTATTTTGACTTCATTCTGCTTGACATGTCTGGTTTTGATATTATATTAGGGATGGATTGGTTGTTTGCTTTCCGAGAAAGTATAGATTGCTATAGGGGGAGAGTAACTGTGTGTACTTCTGAATGGACACTACAAAAAATAAGAGTTTTAGCGACGCTCAGTATTAGCGACGCACACCGTGCATCGCTATAAGTGACAATTTGCGACGCACAGTGTCACTTTTAGCGACGCACTGTGTGCGTCGCTAATAATGCCGAAAAAAATTAATAAAAAAATGAGTTTCCCGCCTGAAAATTGGCGCCTTAGTATTGGCGACGCCCTGGTGGCATTTAGCGACGCCCCCGTGCGTCGCAAATAGTCCATTCAGAGAATCTCGCGTCGCAAATATGACGGACGGAGCATTAGCGACGCGCATATGGGTTATTGGCGATGCACAGTGTGCGTCGCTAATAACCCTGTATATATAATATCATTCTGATCGTTTCTCTCTCTCAAACTCTCTTTCTCTCTCAAAGCAGGCACCGTTTCCATTTGTTGAGGGTTAGAAGCTGAAAAGGGAAAGGGGAAACACACATCGTAGGAGGTTTAATCAGCCCATCAGGTAGGCCACGGTGCTTGATTTCTCTTCTCTTTCTCTCAAACTCACATATATTTGATTCTGTTTGGTTTTAAAATCCTCATTCACACACACAGACACACACACACACACACACACATATATATATACATCTGAGTGTGTGTATTTGTAAACCCATAACACTATAATCAAATTGCAAATTATAATCAAGTATTGAACCATGTTTGTTGGGGGTATAATATTTTTCCCACTGCCACAGGGAATAATTGATTAGTGGGTGATTTTTATAGCAGTTTCTGTGTTAGGCATGTTTCTGGGTGAAAATTTCATGCCTGGATAGAGATTTGGGTGGAGACTGTATGCATATCCCCTTTCCGGTGTATATTGATGAGATGAGATGTTGTATTTTATAATTTTTGTAACATTGTATTCTTGAATCTTAGTTTTTCAGTGCTGCTTAGTTCGAGACTGTACCCACAACTTGGCATGGGCTATAATGTTCTAACTATGTGAAAAATGGTATTTTTTTTTATTTTTTTGAGTAGGATAGTATTTGTAACACCCCGACCTGATGAAGAATTAGCAAGTCACTAAATATTAACCAGTGATTGAAACCTGAAGTAACAAGGTTGGTTTTCAATCACCAACTTGTTTCTATTAATCCCATTGAGACTGTACACTTTCATTTTGGAAGCCAACCTCGAATTGAGACGTGACAAAAATAGATTGCTACGTCGGGTAGATTATCAAAGTATGAACATGGATATATAAATATATAAATATAATTATATTGTGAAATATAGATATTGATGTATATGCATACATAAATATGCATGTTAAATTAATAAGTGACTATTCAAATTCATATAAAGACATATTATATATATAATATGATTATATAAGACATATATATATATATACCTATTTATATAGGAATATAAAGTTGGGTGTAATATATATATATATATATATACTTACAAACAAAAGAATGAAATTGTATTTAATATAATACAATTGAGAAGAGAGGGAGACGGTGGGCACTGCTCTCCATGCCTCTCCCATGTGAGCTGCTTGTGAAAAATAATGATGAGAAGGGAGGTGGCAGCCATGGCTGTGTGCCATGCAAATTCGGATACCAACAGGTGGCAAGGCCACCGATTGCATGAGTAAATAAAGGGGAAATAAAAGGAAAAGAGAACTCGTAATGGAAGAGGAGACGTGTGCAAGCAGTAGCAAGAAATTGAAGGATAGGAACTGAAGTAGGAGAAAAGTGGGAAACTGTAAGCAACTTGAACAGGTAAGATTTCGTTTGGAAATTGCTTAAATTGTGTACAAATTTAAAGCATGTAATAGTAGGGGTTTATTCTGCATAATATAAGCTGTAAACTACAAAAGAAATTACAAGAAATGATCAAGAATCGACTGAGAAAAGTCAAGTTTCAGTTGGAACAATAATCAGAAAATTCTGGTGCAGGTCTGAAATAAGAGAAACCAAATCCAAATCCGAGTATTAGGACCTGTTCTAGATCATCCCAAGGTCTTAAAAATGGTAGACCGCGATCCAAAAACTTAAGAAATGAAACCTAAAATATTAGTTGCAGGTTTAAGTCGTGGAACCCAAATTCGGTTTTACACTTTTAAACTCAGTTTTGAGAATGGGTATGTAATCCCCATGTCATAAGGATCACACAGGGCCAAACCTCATCAAAAATAGTGATGGAATGAGGATTTAACGTGTAGTTACAGGTTCGGCTATCAAAAGTTAAACCGAACTCATAAACTGGTTTTAAAACCTTAGATGAATGCCAATCTCTTGGGAAATGTTCTAGAGATGGATGAGTGTAAAAACAGAAGAATTTAGGTGAATAGATTAGCTCGAAAATGAAGCTTTCAAGCTTCGAAAATTAGGGTTACAGTGGGTAACGAAGGAGGAAGACGACGGGTCGACTCGCTGTTGAATCGAGTCACCCGAGTTAACTCGGGACACGTGTCAAGAAAGGGCAAGTCCACCGCATTAAGAGAACGGTGACGTTTTGGTTATGTTGTAAAGATTTAAAATATCAGGGCTGACGTCATGATGACGTCAGCATGAGGTGTTGAACCGGATTGGTTCAAGGAGAACCGGACCGGTTCAATTAAATTGAAACTGAACCCACTGGTTCAAACCGGAAGAGTTCAAAATTGGAATTTGACCCCAAAACTTTTGGGAAATTCTACTATGGCCCGGCTGAAATTTAATTAATAATAACTTAATAATATTTAAATAAAAGAAATTCCAAAAATACCCTTAGGCCATAAATAGAGTAAATAAAGTCCAAATAAAGTAAACCAATATTGGATTCTGACTATTTTGGACATTCTAAATCCAATGGCGGGGTCCGTTTTACGAAATGGAACTCCGAAAATTAAAGATATGTAAAGGGATAAAATGACCAAAATACCCCTTGTCCGCCAGTAACAAGTTATTAGTGTGTTCTTACTATTTCGGACCTTCTGAGTCCAATGGTGAGATCCACAACATGAAACGAAGTACGAAAAAAAATACGGCACGTAATTGGGTAAATGACTATTTTGCCCTTTGACATACAAAAGTCGGAATTAAATTTTAGGAAAGCCTAAACTGACTTTCTCCAATGTTCCGGACTCAATGGTAGGGTCTATTCGACCAAAAAGAAATGTCTAATAAAAAGACATAAAATTTGATGAATAGCATAAGTCCAGTGGCTATAAATTAGTACACTGCTCGAAGTACCAACTAAATGGTACGGTACACATTTGAAAGGACATAGGAGAAGACGTGACATGAGAACATATGAAGTAAATAAATTAACTTAAAGTTAATGGAGCTACCAGGAGAGTATAGCTAAAATGAAGTTAATTCCTAACACATTAAATTGTGTTATAGGTTAAAAAATACGAGTCAATTAAGTACATATGAAATTATGAAATCGTGTTAGGATCTAATACGAACTAAGTAGCATCAACAGGTGTTTTTGCAGTAGATGTGAAGTTAATGAGACTGTTATTTATAAATTGTTCTAGGAACTACAAAAGGAAAAAGGAAGGCGTCGCAGTAAACGCCGAACTTGGAGTATAAGGTGAGTAACCCTGCATTTGAAGTGGAGATTTAACTCCACGGATTTGAAGAAGTTTTAACTTCCAAAAGAGTTGAAGTATTGAATATTAAATTCAAATATCTCGTGATTCATTTTGCTCTTATAAATCTTGATATGACATGCTCAATGAATAATTTCTATCACTGTCTTCTCTAAAAGTAGTTGACATGTCTACATATTCTGAAGTTCTTGTTCAGAAGTCATATTTAAAATGCTTATAAAGCATCTATTGAAGAAGTCATATTTCAAATGCTATAAATGCATATGTTTGAAGAAGTCATATTGTAAATGTTTTTAAACAAAAAACATTTATTGAAGAAGCAGTATTTTGATGCTCGTTAAAAAGGCATCCAAATGTGCATAAGCACCCCATGAAGGTTGAAATCCTTCGGGATTCAACAGTAAATGCCCGGTAAAAGGATCTAATCCCCCAGGCAGTGAGATATCTCCCATTGTAGCATTGCAGTAAGATGGGAGTCTGGTTCGAAACAGATTCCACTTAACCAAAGAGAAAAGATGACAAACACTTTTAAAATGGAAGCAGGTTTTTACCCCCATTTTATTATGTACGTTTATATGCTTGAAATGCATAGATTCCATTGAAGAAATGTGTATTTAGCTTATTAACTATAAATGTTTTTAAGCTATCATTTGAAATCATACTATTAAACATGAAAGTAGGTTTTACCTCTTTCGATTATGCATGTTTTAAAATGCATATACTCTATTGAAGAAATGTGTATTTAGCTTGAATACTTTAAATGTTCAAAGCTATCTTTATGAAGAATGCATATATTCTGTATTCCGAGCATACGAACAATTGGTAGTGAGTATTTTATAAACTTTCATGTGCTAAACCACTGCCAGTTGAAACCCCATGACAAATGCCCGAATTACTCACAAGCTTAGATTAGCTTACCCGGACTTTGTTCGGACCCCCCTTTCAGGTGTCAGGAGGCAAGCTCTGACTTTGATCAAGAAAGTGTATAATCTATGCTCATTTTGTGAAAGGGCGTAGGAAGTTATTGCAGGACTAGCGGATGTGGAAAAGCACTCGGACTAGTAGTTAGTCGTTTTTGGTTGTGTATATTATGTAGTTAAGTTTTGAAGAACAAACGAATATGTATTGTGTATAAAACTTTAGAATGTATTTACGCTCTGAATGTATGATCATGAGTACCGCAATGCAAAGAGCGGCAGTACCGGACGGATGTGCAAATTTTTTTAAATAAGAAAAGAAAAGAAAAAGTTTTTCACGCTTCCGCAACCACGTGTCGCACATCTATTCGATACCGTTGCTTATGTTTCGCCTTGCCCTAAGGCCTCGGTCGAAGGGCGGCGGTCACGATTCGGGATCCGCATAAGGTGGGTTTCGGGTTGTGACAGTATTATTATAACTCGAACAAATATAAAATAAGATATTTTAATTATTAAATATTATAAATATTTAGTTTTTATTAATCTTGATCATTTTATTTTTAATTTTAAATTATCTACTAATTAAAATATCATATATATGATGTGAGTTGGAAGATAGAATAACATTATAAATTATTTTCAGTAATGCTATTTAATTAAATAAATTTAGTCCTAATTATAAATTAACTAATGATAACAAATGATATAATTTATTCTAATTATTTCAAGTGTCTAATCAGTATATGATTTCAACTTACTGTGTTATACTAATAATCATTAAACTACTATTTTACATCCCATGCAAGCCTTTATGTTCCGACTTAGGCATTGATTTCATCAGGTGACAGCACTGGCCTAAATTAAGATGATTGGTGGGTTGACCATTAATCGGTTCTGTCAAAATAATTCAGAGTGACCCTTTTTTCAGTTAATGGCCTGTTTTCAATGCTCCATGAATCCTCTAATTAGAATTTTTTTACCAAACTCAACTTATTTGAGTTTGATTTAATTTAATATATGTAAATTTTTATTTTAATTTTTAAAATATAATTCTAAAAATAATTTTTTAACAAAATTATATATTTAAATTAATAAAATTTTTGAAATTATCTCAAATTTTTGTTAATTTGTACAAGTCATCCAAAATCGTTATTAGTTTAAAACCACATATTAAATATGCGATTTAAAAAATTAGATAAATTTGATAAATAAATTAAAATTATCTACGTCGGATTAAATAAAATAAAAAACTCACTACCATTTAGTAAAAGATTCTCCCAAAAATAAAATAAAATTTTTATTTTTATTTTGTTTTAGCTGTCAAGTAATAAGAGTTCTTGAGTCCTATTGATTGAGAGATCAACTAGATACACCTGAGCTATTAACTCAGTTAGTGGTTTGGTTTTAGGTAGCAATTGATTTGCTTTTGTTGGTTAAGTTGTTGTTGTCAGGTGCGAAGTAAGTAATTCTTGATGAATGACCTTAATTAATAGATAAAAATTGAAAGCTAGGTGCTTTTACTTGTTATCAACGAAATTCAATATGTTTTGTATTGGCATTTTGAATGCTATTGTTAATGTTTTTTAAAGCAAAACTCTGTCTGACAATCAGAGTTTGCACTTATACTAATGAATTTTTTAATTGCATTCATGTAAGCCTAGCCCCGTTCGGGAGTCATTTTCATTACATGTGAATCTTGTCGCGAAATTTATTCACGATTAGGCTCGTGTGTATGAAAATCGATTCTTGAATTGTCCAGAGAGGACAGTTCGGGAATGCATAAATCTGCATTGCAATCAATAGCGCATATGCTTGAATATTTCACTATGATAAAATTTCAACACGGTCTCCTATTGTTCTCTGGGTATATATTTAGGCGTGTTAACGTCTATCTCGTATACTTGGAGAACCCTGGGGAGATGCTGCCGAAATTTTGTCCGAGTGGAATCAAGCATTTGATTGCTGCTTATTGCAATGTAGATTGTGCATTCACGAATGGGATAGGACCACCTTACCCTTTAGAGAGAAGTTGGAGGTGATAGGATTCATGTTTCATATTTATAACGATTATCATTTTTGACTTGTATTAGGTAGATAAAAATGGATAAGAGTTGGATGGACTTGAGGGGCAGGCATTTGCCAGGGTATGTGAAGGGGATCAAAGATTTTATTGAGTTTGCTCGTGCATCTGCAGATGGGAGAAATAGGATAAGATGTCCATGTAGGAGGTGCAATAATAGGGATTATATGCACATAGATGAGGTCAAAGAGCACCTACTCGAACACGGGATGGACAAGCGGTATACGTGTTGGGAATTTCACGGGGAACGCCGTGACGTACGAGTGGTATTTGATGATGAAGAAGAAGACGACGATGTTGATTTTGGTGATAATGTTGGGGTTGGTTACGAAGGCTTGCCACAAATGCTGGCAGACTTGCAGGGGGCTACAACTGGGGCGAGTAGTCACAAGAGTGACACGGGACCATCGACCGCGTTTGAGTCGTTGTTGAGGGAAACAAGGCAGCCGTTATACCCGGGTTGTGATAAGTTTTCCAAACTGGACTTTCTCGTGAAACTCCTTCATCTTAAGACCATCAATCGTTGGAGTAACAAATCAGTTACTATGGCCATTGAATTGATTAAAGCAATGCTTTCTACTGGGGAGACCCTTCCGAACTCATATTATGAGGTGAAAAGAATATTAAGAGATTTGGGCCTCGGGTATATTCCCATACATGCTTGCAAAAACGATTGCATGTTATTTTGGAAGGAGACTGAACAATTGAAGGAGTGTACGGTGTGCCACGAACCTAGGTACAAGCTGAATGAAGGAAAGAAGAAGACAATTCCGCACAAGGTGCTTAGATATTTTTCCTTAAAACCGAGGCTACAAAGGTTGTACATGTCTCAGAAGACGGCAGAAGATATGCGGTGGCATAAGGAGAAGCGCGTTGCTGAGGAAAATGTATGTAGGCATCCGGCAGATTCACAAGCTTGGGCTGAGTTTGATACAAATCACGAATGGTTTGCAAATGAGCCGCGTAATGTACGACTTGGGTTGGCTAGCGACGGTTTCAACCCGTTCGGTGACATGAGTAATGCCTATAGCATGTGGCCGGTGTTGCTTGTGCCGTATAACTTGCCACCGTGGAAATGCATGAAAGAACCATTTATCTACATGTCGTTGCTTATTCCAGGGCCGAAGCCTCCTGGTAATGAAATTGATGTGTACTTGCGTCCTTTAGTGGACGAGTTGAAGGAATTGTGGGAGGTGGGAGTGGAGGCATACGACGTCTCTAAGAATGAGACATTTCAATTGCATGCCGCATTACTTTGGACCATAAATGACTTTCCAGCATACGGGAACTTGTCTGGGTGGAACACTAAGGGGTATCTGGCATGTCCAGTTTGCAATAAGGATGCATGTTCCCTACATTTGTCAAATGGGAGGAAAATATGTTACATGGCCCATCGTCGCTTTCTACCGCCATCGCATGGCTGGCAAAATCGGCAGAAACATCTATTTGATGGACAAATTGAGCACAGATTGCCACCTCCATTGTTTTCTGGCAAAGACGTGTTAGCGCAATTGGCAGTCATCCAACCAGTGAGGTTTGGGAAGATACCGGGTAGTAAGAAGAGGAAGCGTACTGATGTGGACTTAAATTGGACGAAGAAGAGCATATTTTTTGATTTGCCGTACTGGGAGACTCTTAAGTTGAAGCACAATTTGGATGTGATGCACATCGAGAAAAACATATGTGATAATGTGCTGGGAACTGTAATGAACATTGAAGGGAAGACAAAAGATAGTGTTAAAGCCCGGTTGGACTTGTAGGAGCTGGGAATAAGGAAAGAGCTGCACTTAATACGTAGTGGTGATAAATATATCGTGCCTCCTGCACAGTATACGTTATCATCCGCAAAGAGAATGAGGATTTGCGAGTGGTTTAAATCGGTGAAGTTCCCAGATGGATACGCATCGAATATATCTCGGTGTGTAAATGTTATAGATGAGAAAATATCCGGATTGAAGAGCCATGACTGCCATGTCCTTTTACAACGACTTCTTCCGGTTGCACTACGTGGGTATCTCACCGATCACATTTCGACTACAATAACTGAGTTGGGTTGCTTCTTTAGAGAATTATGTGCGAAGACGTTGAATGTGCAAGTACTTGACAAGCTCGAAAGGGATGTTGTCGTGATCCTCTGCAAGTTGGAACAGATTTTCCCTCCAGCTTTCTTCGATATCATGGTCCACTTAGCGGTGCATTTGCCTTATGAGGCAAAAATTGGCGGACCTGTCCAATACCGTTGGATGTATCCAATAGAAAGGTACATTTACTTTTGTCAATTGTGTTATCTATCCATCCTAACTATTTTAATCTATAACTGATTAATTATCAAAACAGATATTTGCACACATTGAAGCAATATGTGCGTAACAGAGCACGACCGGAAGGGTCAATTGCTGAGGCTTACATTGATGCTGAATGTCTCACCTTCTGCTCTATGCATCTTGAAGATATTGAGACAAGGTTTAATCGTCAAGAGCGAAATGCTGATACATGTCCAGGGCAACAACGAACTGGCCTTGTGGTGTTTAATCAGACTGTGCGGCCAATAGGTGCCCGTATATATGAATGGTGTCATTCTCAAGACTTGGAAAGAGCCCACTACACCGTGCTCAACAACTGCGAGGAGACATTGTCATATTTTAAGTAAGTTTATCGAAATCATTGCAATACTACGTTAATATACAAATGTAAGTTACATATAATATATTTCATCTTATACAGTGAGCATACGCTCGAGCTTCAGAGAGAACATGTATCAAGTTCTGATCTGGAGCAAAGACAGAAAAATTTGTTTCCAAAGTGGTTCGGAGATCACGTAAGAATATGTTTCAATTAATTGTAATTGTATTAGTTAATGCATTTGTATAGTGATAATTTTGTACTTGTACTGAATTAATAGATGAAACTATTACGCCACCAACAATCTCCTGAGGCGTACGATCAATTATATTCCTTGGCATGTGGTCCTGATCAAAGAATATCCCGCTACACCGGTTTAATTGTTGATGGTGTTCGATTTCACACGAGGGAACGTGAGGTCATCCGACGAACACAGAATAGCGGGGTCCTTGTTGAAGGAGATGGTGACGGAGGACAAACTGTAGAGTACTATGGTGTTTTAAAAGACATCATACAGTTGCATTATTGTTACGGTCATTCTGTATATATTTTTAAATGTGATTGGTGGGATGTAACTAATAAGAAGACTGGAATGCAGATTGATAAGCACTTCATAAGTGTTAATACGTCACATACGGCATTTAAAGATGATCCGTATGTTTTGGCATCAGTTGCAAAACAAGTTTTCTATTTGAAGGACACAAAAATAAGAGGTGATTGGCATGTTGTCCAAAAAATAAAAACTAGAAATGTTTATGATGTCCTAGAAGTTGGCGGGGGAGATGAAGAGTTGGAGAGGATTGAGGAGGCACTACAAGAAGAGTCTCAAACTGCACACGATGGTGTTGTGCGGCATGATCAGGAAGATGTTAGTTCGTATCGGTTGAATAGAACTGATGTAGAACCAATTCATGTCGTAGCTTCTGACGTCACCAATACCACACAATTAGATCCGAGGGATGCAACGTTCATTAATGATGATGATGACGAGGAAAGTGATTTTGATGATGATACATGGTTAGAGTATTGTACCGAGACTGAAGAAAATTCAAGTTCAGATGATGATACAAACTCAGATGAGTAATTGTAATAGGTGTTACATGTGGTAAGACCAAGTGTAATGGATATTCAATTTTATGCTGTAATGGATTTTAATTTTTATGATGTAATGGAATTTACTTTTAAACTTTTGTTTTAGATATGGTTGGACCAGGATCACGTAGATGCGCAGCCCCGGTGGACCCATCGACCCCTTCCCCTTCCATTGGAGGATCGACTGATCCTGACATTGATGATATGGATAGTTCCATTTTGTATTAATGCTTATATAAATATGGTACTAATTGTTTCTATTTTATTGTTTCTAAAGCTTCGGCCACCACCAGTGCTAGACGAGGGCGTGGTAGGTCGAAGAATCAGAGTTTGCAGACACAGATGGAGGCAGCAGGGGGTGTGCGACTCCGGATTGAGATACTTGAGGGCTTGCTGAAGCCCGTTGGTGGGTGGGCACAGCAGTTCATTACAGAGGTCGGCATCATTTCCCGACTACGCGCCCCACTCCATATTACTGACTGGAGTCAGGTCACTCAGGAGGATCTACACGTTATTCATGCGCAGATCCTGGTATGTCTTTTATTATTGTGTTGAACTAAATTTTAACATTTCTAATGCCATAATGTTTTGACAATGACATGCTTTACAGGAGAAGTTTGACGTCGATCTCCACCTACCTCACGTAGCGAGGGCTGTGGATCGTTACCTGGGAGTCCGTTTCAGGGACTATCGACACCGTCTGCACATGCACTACGAGGCGGGGGTGGCAGCCGGTAGAGAGCCCCGTGACAGACCCTACAGGGGGGTGACGGTGGAGGATTGGATGTTACTGTGCGACCGGTTCGCAAGTGATACATTCCAGGTAAAAATTGTTCAAATTACTTTTGTTGTCTGGTTTAAATCAGTATCATTTATACTAACCTTCTTTCTTTTAGCCAAGTGTAGGAACTAAGTAGGAAGAATAGCGAGAGTAGAAGCAAGCAGAAGGTGACCCACTGTGGTGGATCACGTTCTTTTGTACAGTATAGGCATGATATGGTAAGTTAATAAATGTATCAAGTTCTTATTGTATAATCTATTAATGAAATCACTCTTCATAAGCTACTATTTATTTGCTCCAGCGAGACCAGGACACCAGTGCACCACCCAGCCCCATTGATTTGTGGCACAGGACGCACTACAACCCCAATAAGGGTTGGGCTGGGCCTGAAGCATAGCGGCTTTATGTAAGTTTTTATGTAACTTGCTACAGTATTACTAATTTAATATTAATCTAAAGTTATAAAAGTAGTAACATGTATTTATGTTTTTATAGGAAGAGATGGTCCGGCTGCATGATCAGCCGACACCTGAGGGTCAGGATCCGCCGACCGATGACCAGATACGGGAGACTGTTCTGGGCAAGAGGCGTGGCTATGTGCGTGGCTTAGGGACTGGGATGGCGCCGACGACATCGTCCTTTGAGAGTAATGCTAAGGCACACTCAGCTACGGCGGCAGTTCAACAAGAGAATGTAGTGCTGCACCAGAGACTAGATAGCCTCGAGGAGCGATATGCCGAGATACAGACTCTTTTGCAAACGATGATCAGCCAACAGCGTGACTCTTCACAACCTTGGTAAGTTTTTAAAATTATATACTTTTGTGGATTTATTATTTATAGAAAATGCACCGAAGACACATCACATACCTCAAAAATGATAAAATAGACTTGCACAAACTTACGGAACTCGGTTCCGATGCCCGGTTTGAAACTTATGCAAGTTTCAGCCTCAAAAAGGCCCATTTGGGGTTTTGACAGACCAAAATGCCGGATATCGGCCTAATTGCACCGAAACCACCTCACACACCTCACAAATGATAAAATAGACTTGCACGAACTTCCGACACTCGGTTCCGATGCCCGGTTTGAAACTTATGCAAGATTCAGCCTCAAAAAGGCCCATTTTGGGGTTTTGACAGACCAAAATGCCGGATATCGGCCTAATCGCACCGAAACCACCTCACACACCTCACAAATGATAAAATAGACTTGCACGAACTTACGGAACTCGGTTCCGATGCCCAGTTTGAAACTTATGCAAGTTTCAGCCTCAAAAAGGCCCATTTGGGGGTTTTGACAGACCAAAATGCCGGATATCGGCCTAACTGCACCAAAACCACCTCACACACCTCACAAATGATAAAATAGACTTGCACGAACTTACGACACTCGGTTCCGATGCCTGGTTTGAAACTTATGCAAGTTTCAGCCTCAAAAAGGCCCATTTGGGGGTTTTGACAGACCAAAATGCCGGATATCGGCCTAACTACACTGAAACCACCTCACAAATGATAAAATAGACTTGCACGAACTTACGGAACTCGGTTCCGATGCCCGGTTTGAAACTTATGCAAGTTTCAGCCTAAAAAATGCCCATTTTGGGGTTTTGACAGACCAAAATGCCGGATATCGGCCTAACTGCACCGAAACCACCTCACAAATGATAAAATAGACTTACACGAACTTACGACACTCGGTTTCGATGCCCGGTTTGAAACTTATGCAAGTTTCAGCCTCAAAAAGGTCCATTTGGGGGTTTTGACAGACCAAAATGCCAGATATCGGCCTAACTGCACCAAAACCACCTCACACACCTCACAAATGATAAAATAGACTTGCACGAACTTCCGACACTCGGTTCCGATGCCCGATTTGAAACTTATGCAAGTTTCAGCCTCAAAAAGGCCCATTTGGGGGTTTTGACAGACCAAAATGCCGGATATCGGCCTAATTGCACCGAAACCATCTCACACACCTCACAAATGATAAAATAGACTTGCACAAACTTCCGACACTCGGTTCCGATGCTCGGTTTGAAACTTATGCAAGTTTCAGCCTCAAAAAGGCCCATTTAGGGGTTTTGATAGACCAAAATGCCGGATATCGGCCTAACTGCACCGAAACCATCTCACACACCTCACAAATGATAAAATAGACTTGCACGAACTTACGACACTCGGTTCCGATGCCCGATTTGAAACTTATGCAAGTTTCAGCCTCAAAAAGGCCCATTTTGGGGGTTTTGACAGAACAAAATGCCGGATATCGGCCTAACTGCATCGAAACCACCTCACATACCTCACAAATGATAAAATAGACTTGCACAAACTTACGGAACTCGGTTCCGATGCCCGGTTTGAAACTTATGCAAGTTTCAGCCTCAAAAAGGCCCATTTTGGGGTTTTGACAGACCAAAATGCCGGATATCGGCCTAACTGCACCGAAACCACCTCACACACCTCACAAATGATAAAATAGACTTGCACGAACTTACGACACTCGGTTCCGATGCCCGGTTTGAAACTTATGCAAGTTTCAGCCTAAAAAAGACCCATTTTGGGGTTTTGACAGACCAAAATGCCGGATATTGGCCTAACTGCATCGAAACCACCTCACACACCTCACAAATGATAAAATAGACTTGCACGAACTTACGACACTCGGTTCCGATGCCCGGTTTGAAAGTTATGCAAGTTTCAGCCTCAAAAAGGCCCATTTTGGGGTTTTGACAGACCAAAATGCCGGATATCGGCCTAACTGCACCGAAACCACCTCACACACCTCACAAATGATAAAATAGACTTATACTACTTTATGTCGTTCTTATTATTTATGCATGCAAAAAAAAAAAAAACAAAAACTATTCACATTCTATGTTCATATATATTTAATAATTGTTCTAATATATGTCGTTTGATCTTTATTTCAGATTGATCGGGGATTATTGTCGCGGCGCCGTCTTTATGTTTTGCATCAGAACTTGTTATTTTCATTTTTTATTTTCATGGACATCTGTAGTAACATTTTGGACACAATTTTTAATTTTTCTATTTAGTGATGAATGGTACATTTACAATTGTACATAATTAGTTTAATATATATATATATATATATGAATGTATTTTTCTGTTTCAAAATATTGATCATTTTAGAATGCTTGGATTTTATTGTATATCAGGATGGATGATTGATACAGGTTTAAACAGGAAGAAAAATATATTAAAACAAAGCAGATAGTGTTGAAAAAAAAAAAAAACACTTTTAGCGACACACACCATAGCGTCGCTAAAAGTCTGAATTTAATTTAAAAATCGCCAAAAAATCACTTTTAGCGACGCACAAGGGGCGTCGCTAAAAGTCATTATTGGCGACGCACGCACTGAGCATCGCTAATAATGACTTTTAGCGACGCCCCTTGTGCGTAGCTAAAAGTGATTTTTTGCGACGCTCAAAACGTTCTTGGGTATTATTGGCGACGCATGGATCCAATTATTAGCGACGCTCCATGGGCGTCGCTAATATGAACTTTTAGCGACGCCAACAGTGTTGTGCGTCGCTAATAGTATTAGCAACGCCACTTTTTGTGACGCCTTAGCGACGCACATAAAGACCTTTAGCGACGCCCATTTGGACTATTAGCGACGCACATGAGCGTCGCTAATAGTCCATTTTGTTGTAGTGGGAGATAGCTTTTAATTTACGGTGGATCGTGGAGATTTCCTAGTGCCACCTTTGTGTGACTTGCGGAGTTGGGGAGGCTATAGCTATTTGTTGGCTAGTTTGATAGTAGATAGGAATGGACTATAGAGAGCATGTTACCGCCAGTAGTGGATGAGTTTTCAAATGTCATTCCGGACGACTTGACTAGTCTACCGTCGAGACGGGAGATAGAGTTCACGATAGAGCTTATCCTAGGCATTATACCTCTTTCCTTTCCACCTTACCATATGACTCTAGTTGAGTTGAGAGAGAGCTAAAGGAGCAGTTGACTGATTTACAGAGTAAGGGTTTTACTTGTCCTAGTACTTCACTGTGAGATGCTTCGACATTGTTCGCGAAGAAGAAGGATGGGACATTACGCTTGTGTATGTATTATAGGAGACTGAACTGAGTTGTTATCAAGAATAAGTAACCGTTATCAAGGGTAGATGACTTATTTGACCAGCATAGGGGTTCGAGATGTTTCTCGAGGATCGATCTTAGATCAATGTACCATTAGTTGGGAGTATGGGAGGAAGATGTGGCGAAGATAGCTTTTCGCACTCGTTATGGACATTATGAGTTATGGTTATGCCATTTGATATGAAAAATGCTCCGACGACATTTATGGGCTTGATGCATTGCATCTTTAGTCCTTATTTATATCAACTTGTGGTGGTCTTTGTAGATAGTATTCTGATTTTCACCTTCTGAGGAGGAGTATACTTTTCACTTGAGGATTATATTACACATTTTGAGGGGACGTCGTTTATTTGCTAAGTTCTCAAGGTGTGAGTTTTGGCTCTAGGAGGTATAATTTCTAGACCATGTTATATCAGGTAGTGGGATGTTCGTGGATCCTTCTAGGATTAACTTTGTCATGAGTTGGGAGAGATTAGACCTTAAGTTAATTGGATTGGTTGGGATTACGTGATCATGTGTGTGCAGATTAATGTATGTTCATAGTTAAATTGGTAAGGAGTTTCATTAAGAATCCCATTTGTTTTTGAGACTTTATTTAATATATTGACTAGAATGATGATGAGTTAGAATAGCCTTGGATGAAATTGGGATATATTTTTTATTATTATTACCTTCTCTGATGTTTTAAATTTTTAAACCTTAATGTATTGTCTTTGGTTTCATATTTGGAATACATAAACTATATTGTCTACATTGGGATATCTATTGATATATGTATGATTGAAATTAATAGGCTAGTCTTTATTAATGCATGACATTTAGTCTTAGTTATATATAGACTGAGGTGGATGATGATGACTTTACTTTAAGATTATGTTGTTAATACCTTGTGGATGATTATAGTATTTGGAGAATACTGGATTATTGAATTACATTGAAGTGCAAGTGCTATATTGATGCCATTGTGATGAATTATTAGATGATTGCATAGCTTGATTTAAGGTTAGTTAGATGGTCATTACATGTGTGAGAGACTTTGAGGTATCCTTGTGAGTATTGAGAATTTTTTTTTTTTGTTGCATTATTGAGGTGGGTCATGATGCATGGATTTAAAAAATTGGCATTGATAAGTTAATATGTTTGAGGATTTCATTATGCGTTGTGCCATGCAGAGTGGGCCGTTACGGATGGGATCAGAACCAGACCCTAGCAGGGAGTGTGGAGATGTCTGCACGTCGCTGCCCGCCCGCCCAAGTGGATGAGGTTCCTTTAGGGGGAGAGGGGAATGCGTTCCACATCGCTTGACGAAGGGAGAGGTGAAGGATCCATAGGTAAGGCTGCACGTCTCCATGTTACAACGCATTTTGTATTGATCTTTCTAAATTTTGTCGAAGAGGTACATTTTAAATTTCAGGACGAAATTTCTTTAAGGGGGGAAGGATGTAGAGATCTAAAAAATGAGGACAAATTTTTCGTTTTGTTAAGAGGGCACTATACATGCACCATTTGCTAGTATGGCACTATATATGAATCATTTAGCTATAAGTCATATTTAGAAGTATATTTTAAGTGTGTCATAGAAGAGAAATATGCTTAGAATATTAAAATACACATCCTGTAAAAATTTGAGCCTGTTTGGAGATAGTTTCAGAAATTGGATCAAAAGGGATTCGGTCAAACCCGGCCACAAGCAAAAATTTATTTTTTTGAAAATTTTGATTTAAAATAATTTTAAGAACTTTGGTTAAAGCAAAATGTCGAATTGAGGTGTTTCGGGACGGATTGTAGTGTAACGGGGCTTGGATTTATTAAGGGCAAAAATGTCATTTTGCCCATTTGCCCCTTGACTATAAATCATATTTTGTTCTGGAGGAGAGCAGAATACGCGCAAGGAGAGAGAGAGGAAGAGAAAACTTAGGTTTTTCAACATTCAAGCTTCCAAAACACACTTCTAGGCTTGGATTTTCATAACGGTTCCTTCTAGGAAGTTGTTCCTCTCAACAAGAACTATGTTCTCACCGATCAGTTCAGCTATGCAGCGAACACAACTTCCTCGATTTGAGAAAAATCATTCTAGGTATGATACCTTGTTAAGTTAGGAATAGATTTGAGTTTTATTGCCTTTCTATATGTTGATTGAATGATTTAGGTGTATACTTAATGTTAAAAAATCATTTGGGTGGTAGTTGCTTTGAAAACCTAGAGTTGATTGTTTATGTACTTGTGTGTTCTTTGTTAGTCTTTGTAAATTTGGTAAAGTGATGAACATGTAACTTGTTGGTATGCTCGATTCATTGTATCCTAACTTATGTTCATGTAGAGAAACTCTTGTGGTTTGAGAGTTATGAATTATTCCATGAGTTGGTAGTTTGTTTATTTGTATTTCCTTTAAGAAATTGTTAGAGTGATGAATATGAGACTTGATTATATATTTAATTCATTGAATTGTGGCTTACATTCATGTAGACAAAGTGTTATAAATTTGAAGTTATGCTTTACTTTATGAAAGAGGCATATTTTTAAGTCATGCTCCATGTATTTATGAAATGTTTCATTGAATTGCATAAGAATGAAATCAAAGCATGTTGGCATAGTGTGAATCCTTGGAGGCATGGCGTGAGTTGAGCATTTGGTGCTATGCATTATGAGGGTGCAGATCCTGTGGTGAAAAACCCAGAATTGGCCATTGGTACTCATGCCAACGGGGACGGACCGTGAAATGAGACATACGATTGGTATTCATGCCAACGAGGAAGAACCATAAAGTGAGACATAGGTGTGGCATAGAGTTTGCATGTGTGTGTCATTTATATTGACATTGCATGGTATTGATGGATTATGCGATTATAGCTTTTAAAATGTACACTTGCACATGCCACGCCTTAAATTAAATTTGTTCCTAGCATTAGCATACCAGCAGTTGAGCTGACCCATTCGTGGGATATCATATTACAGACAAGGCTCCCGGTACTTGAAGACTTGATGAAGTCTTAAAGGATGAAAGAGGAGGTGGACCATGAAGGATTTTTGGCCCTTGGGGCATATTTTAATGTTATACAATGGCATAAGCTCTAAACCATATGAAATGATGTTGTAGAAGATTTGTGTATTATGAAAAGAATGGAAAAGACTTTATATGTTGTAATAAACATGATGATGTGACTTTTAAAGTTCAAGCATGTGTAGGTGTGATGAATTCAATGAGATTGTGGCCATCGAGTGAGGATGGAATGTGCAAACTCGTAATTATAAAATGCACCATGTATATTAGGTGAAAAAAAGACTTAGAAAACAAAGGAGGTTATGTCAAAATTTTGAAAAAATTAAAGAATTGGTTAAGTGTGTAAAACCCTTTTAATTAGGTGAGAAAAGTGCTCAAAATGGAGAGTTAGAAACCTTGGGAAAATGAGCTAAAAATGGAAGAAAAGTGGCTTGAAAAACTTAGAAAAAAATATTAAAAACAGAGAAATTTGCTCTTAGCCATGAACAGTAAAAATGTAAAAACAGAAAAATTAGCTTGCAGTCGGTACATTGACTTAGACTAACATGCTCCAGCCGCAGCCCGCGCACCCCCGCGCTCGCGTGCCTGCCTGCACGCCACGCGCTACTGTCCGCCTGCCTCTGCCTTGCCCTACTACGCGTGCTGCTGTTTTGCTTGCTGCGGAGCCGCTGCTTTGGCCATGTTATGGCACTTCATGATCTACCCTTCAAGGCCATTTTAAAGCCATTTAATTACATACTTGACCCTACTTTTTGGAGCCCATTTTACGCCACTTTTGGCCATTACATCAATCATGTTGGGCATTTTTTTTAGACACTTTTTAGTCATGTTTCAAGGCCATGTTTGGCCACTTATAAGACAATTTTTGATAGACATTTTGACTTACTCTTGATCCATGTCTTAGGACATTTGGGACCCATTTGGACCATTATCCAAGGGCATATTTAGAGACGTTGAGTGCGCTATTTTAGAAGCCATTTTGAACATGACTTAAACTATTTCAAATATTAATTGGGAGAAATGCTTGAGCAACATTAGGAGACCATTTTGGTTGAATTAAATAGCAAGTCTTCACTTATAATTTTGGGTAAACATGGGGGAAGGAATACATAATTAATTAAATTTGCCTTAACAACCTTTCTTTTACTTTTCTTATTTCATTTCACTCACTTTCCGGGTTTGTGACAATTCGGAACGTGACACAGGTCACCGGTAAATAACAGCTGGAAGAGCAATTACAGCAATTTTAAGTTCAACTAGGAAGGAAATTTCAATGCCAAAATCCAAATCAATGTAAAAGCCAAGTAAATGAGAATAACCAAATACTTCGTTATAGAATTATGTTGGCTTAACTGATATGAGAAATGTCAACCTCATGAGATGAGAATATTATATCTAAAAGTGCCTCAAAATTACATTTTTAGCAGTTGCCTAGCTTTTGATTTTTTCTTCTTCTTCTGGATTGTCGAGATAATAATCTAAATTATGGACATAAACGTGAAATGATAAGTTATTTATGGACATCAGTGTAGACTGATAGGAGTGATTCATGGACTAAACTGATTCCAGATGTCCTCAATCAGTTAGATCTTAATGTTCTTGTAACATATGTTGTGTTTAGGAGTCTTTATGCAAGGTATTTAGGGGTTCCCCTTATTACCAGAAGATTGAGATACAAAGACTGCATACACCTGGTGAATAATATCACTCCAAGTGTGCATAGTTGGACTTCAAGATTCTTGAGCTAGTTTTCATTTTTTTCACATTTTTTCTTGTCCCGTACCAACTTTCTTTTTCTCTCTTTTCTTCAAGGTATTCTATTTGCCTTTTAAAAAAGAATAAAGAAAAAAGAAAGGAATATAGAGTGATCTTCTAGCATTGATGCTCCGCTGGAATCAACTTATTATTCCAAGCTAGTTATGGGATGTAACCAGTGACTTCATCATCACTAAGCAAACCCTGTAAAATAACACACTTGCAACACACCTTCATCCTCCATATCATACCAAAGCCAGACATTAGAAAGGAAAAAAAAAACACACACATTCCACAGCTACTGTGCTTCAACAGGGCTAAAAGTTGGAGAATTTTCTTGCTACAACAATAGTTGTAGCAAGTTTATTCACACACACTTATTCATAATTACTTGGAAAGAATGGCTACGCTACTATTCTTCCAAGTGATACACTACTAGAGGATCCGGTACGCATTGGTGAACGTTTCTGTTCACTTTTGCTATCCATAAGCTTTCTAAATTCTTATGGAACTTTCAGGCCATCGGCGAAGATAGCAGCAAAAGCATCCATTTTTATCTTGGGAAAGGACAAGCCAACCTCCATGTCCCCTTTTGAGTCTCTGCACTCATTAAGGGATACAGAACCAGTAGTATCTATAGATATAACTTCACTCTTTTTGGGCTTTCCCCACCCGAAATCCATATCATAAACTGCAAACCTGGGTGAGCCGGCAACCCCAACAATTCGCTCCGGCTTCAGTGCTTCAAAATCCAAGATCCACGTCTCGGCACCCTTCAAGACTCCTTCGTTACTGCGCAGCTTCTTGCGGATGGCATTCCCAATCGCCTCAGCTGCAACTAGAAAGCCATGTTGTTGAATGAGTCGGGTAGTCTTTACCGTTGTTAAGCAGTTCACTAAGCAATTACCGAAGTAATTTCCCGGTATGGAGGGATCCAAAAGGGTCCGACAATCCGCCCCGAAAACGAAGTGCTCCAGTTCGTCCTCACTCACCTCTTCCCCAACGGCTGCCCGTGATTTAACCATGCAAGTCCATATGTATGCACAAGTTACGGTGAAAGTTGATACGTGTGATAGTGTTGGTCGTTGGGCTGTGACCAATTCTTTGAGTCGTTGGACATCGGTTCGGCCCATGACAAATGTAGCTCTGACCTTGTTGGTGGGCACATACTGAGGTTGAGACCCTTCAAATTTTCTTATACCCACTTGGCTCCAAAAGATTTTCTCAAGCCCATTTGGGTCCTTGATCACTGTCCTGTCATAGAATGGGAGTGAACTGCTAGCAAGCAGTGCCTCATCTCCACCAAATTTAGTGATTGAAGCCAACGACCTGATGAATCCGGTACTGGCATTACCGTCTCCGGTCACTCGGCGAATAGTGAACCCAACACAAATGCCAAAGTTGGGAAAAAGTGTCACTTGAATAGCTAGAATCGGTGCTTGCAAAGTGCCAGACAGCAAGACAACGGGTGGCAATTTAGGGACGAGTGGGTAAAATTCATCAGCATTTCGCGCATGATTTCCCATCAGATGATTAAAATCATTACTAGACTCGGCGAATGTCAGTGAAACCGAGTCACCATCTGAGTAGAGAATCTCAGGCTTGGTTGAGTTTGGAGGAAATATCAAGTTACCAGCTAGTGGAAAAAAGTGTTTGAGAGTGAGTGAGAGTGATTGTTTGAGTTTGGGAATAACGGTCTCCACAAAATGAGTCTTGGAGTGGGGGTACTCATGAAAGATAATGTGGTGGATGAGAGGTGAATGTAGGAATGGTAGATCGAAGAAAGTCAGAGGGAGCGACTTCTCAGCCACCGTGCTGGGTGGTGGCGCAGCTCGGCAGTGCTCGAGGATGGTGACAGTGTCGGTGGAAGCCATGCGATGCATATGCTGCTGTACAAAGTTATTGCATATATATTTGAAGTTTGGGTCCATATACTAAATATAATGTGGTGAGCAGCCTCAGAGAGGAAACTGGCTAAGACAGTCCATTATGGGAGAAATTACGAAGCCATACAGTCACTCCATGTGATTATTATTTAGTGTGTGAATGACACTACAAGAAAATAGTTTTTTTGCAACACCCATAATGCGTCGCCAAAATACAGTATTAGTGACGCATATGGTGTGCGTTGCTAATAACAGAGGAAAAGGGTTTTTTCACCCAAAAAAAAGGACGTGAAATTTTTGGCGACGGCTAATAATTTATTAGCGACGCACATATGAGTGTCGCTAATATTTGTATTAGTAGAACGACGTCGTCGTGAAGATTATTTTGTAACGCACAAGGACTTTTTAGTGACGCGCATTATGCGTCGCAAAAAAGTCCCCCATTTATACGACCCCTGGTCTTCTTCTTCTCTCTTTTGATCCCTAATTCTTCCTCCCTCTGGATCAGACACTAGGTGGCTGAGGTGGAACTTGAGGTGTTGGCTGAACTGCTAGTAGAATCGGAACATCAAGTATATTTTTCTATAAAATTCTGCAACTTGGGTTATTTTTCTATGTCAAATGTGATTGAATGACTATTGCAATTTTTTGATAGTCACGTTTGTGCTCCTTTTTTTTCTTCTATAGAATCTGTGTTGCAGTGTAACGCTAGGGTTTTGAATTTTTGTTGGTTTTGGATGAATTGTGTGATCAAAATGGGTAGTTTTTTCTATAGAATCTGTGTTGCAGTATATGGCTATGTTTATAAACACATCTATGTTGCTATGTTTATATATGTATAATATGGTTATGTTTGTAATGTTATTTAATGAATGAAAATGGGAAAATCTACAATTCTGATCCATGCGTAACATCATTTTGAATCTACTCAATTTAAATTAATATTTTTTTCATCACAATTATTGTAAAGAGACATTTATCATAATTAGTCTTGAATAGTTTAGCTGTGAATGTTTGTATTTATACACAACATATACATATATATATATATATATTTTAATTACTTCTA
Source organism: Nyssa sinensis (assembly GCA_008638375.1). NCBI lineage: Eukaryota > Viridiplantae > Streptophyta > Magnoliopsida > Cornales > Nyssaceae > Nyssa > Nyssa sinensis. The sequence continues at coordinate 26,888 of VIRR01000443.1, forward strand.
AGTTGAAACTTGCAAGCAATGTTTTAAAACCCGGACCGGACCGACCGGTTCAATCGGTTGAACCGTCGACCGGTTCATAAAACGATCCGGTTTAACTTATAAAATTGCTTATAGTTCAAAACCGTTCTAAAAATATAAAACCGTTAAAATCGGTCAGTCGAACCGTCGAACCGGATGACCCGATACTGGGTTACCGATTCACACCGGTTTTTGTCTATATATAAAAAAGGCATAAAAAATTAGTGTTTTTTTTTTTTTTTCATGTAATTGAAGACTAAATTATTGGATTATGCTTGGATTGGATGTTAAAATGATTTTTGTTATGATCCTTGTGATTATGGAAGAATGGTAATGAAGTTTCAACTTTCAACATTATAATAAGGTATGTTTACTATACTTTCTTTTCTTTTTTTCTTGAAGTTTTACATATTAAGAAAATTCATATTTCATAAAAAAATTTTATATAATTTTTAGTAATTTTTGTATAATTTTTTAAATTTAAAATATCAATAATATGTATTATTAAATTTATTAATTACATAATTATGATATTACAGTTTAATTCCGGTTGAACTGATAACTCGTAAGCTAAATATTTTTTCGATTCGATAAACGGGCTAGATCCAAAAACATTGCTTGCAAGCCTGAGTGGGAATGTTGCATTACTCCATAACTGTAATGAGTTTCATACTTTATTTTTTTTTAGTGCTTTTGTTGCTTTCAATTCATGTTAGGTAAAGTGGGAACCCAAACACAAAGACCTCACCTCATAAAAATTAACATTTAATTTATTCCATGTCCATATACAAGACATTATCTCAATTGAAAAAGAAAACTAAAGGGAAACACATTTTTAATTATAAAAAAAAAAAAAAAAAAAGAAGAACAGATTTGATTATCAAATCTGTCTGGTGCATGATTTGTTACCTTTTCTTATAATAAGGAAAAAGCAAAAAAGCAAATATATTAATATTAATGAAAAATTAGTGGTTAGGAGGCATCAAAATGTAAATGTTAAAATTTTAATCAAAAGATTAATTCTTAATTTTTAAATTTATTTAACAAAATTATAATATAAAAATCAAATTTTTAAAAATTTTGAAAGATTCATGCCCCCACTAGCCATCATTGCATATGGGGCATTAATGTGAAAAAGAGTAATTCCTCGATGATTCTTTAAAATTATGAATGCCAATGATTAAATTGAATATCATGCATATATAGCTTATCATCGGTCCATCCCATAATATTTTTTATGCAAAAAAAGCGGACTAGTGTTGAAGATAATAGAAATAGGTGCTGTCCTTTTTTAATTTTGCAACTATTTATTGTGAGCTGTTGGTGTATTAAGTGCGAAATTCAGGTTGCATCTGTAACTATTCATAAAATGTAATGTTAGACGCCTAGATAATACCTTCTTACATAAATGTATTCCTATCCATAGGGCTCGGGTGAAACCCACCCACCTATAAAAATAATAATAAAGTTTAAAATGATACAATAAATGATGTATTTATTATTCTTGATTCATAAAAGTCCCCTCTATTTTTTTTTTAAATAAACACACAATCCAATACAAATCGGCAAAGAATAGAAAAGAGGGATGACAGTCAAATTTGTCTATGCATCATTTGTTACTTTTTTTTTATTATTATTATAAAACAGCTAAAGAAAAAAGCGAAAGTTTTAAAATAATGCTCTATTTGTTGCAACTTTGAGAGGTGCTAAAGTTAAGTCATGAAAATTTATATATAATATAGCATTATATGTATCAATCCTATTATAAATTAAAATTCAAACTTGCAATAATAGCATTTGATTTGAAATAATTGAAACTTGCAATAACACTAGATAGCTGGCCGACCAACTATTTAGTGTGTCACACATTTTTATTAAAGAAAAAATAAATAAAAACTTTTATAAAGTAGTTGCGACTTTGTGAAAAATCTCACCATTTGATTTGAAATTCTTTTTTAAGGCATTAGTTCGTGAAAACAAATTGGGACAAGTTTTGTAAGTTAGCAATTGTATTCATGTAAGCCTAGTCCCGTTCAGGAGTTATTTTCATCACATGTGAATCTTGTCGCAAAATTTAATTGCGATTGGGCTCGTGTGTATGAAAATCGATTCTTGAATTATCCAGAGTAAGACAATTTGGGAATACATAAATCTGCATTGCAATCAATAGCGCATACTTGAATATTCCACTATGAGAAAATTTCAGCACGATCTCTTATTGTTCTCTGGGTATTTATTTAGGCGTGGTAACGTCTATCTCGTATACTTGGAGAACTGTGGGGAGATGCTACTGAAATTGTCTCCGAGTGGAATCAAGCATTTGAGTTGCTACTGATTGCAATGTAGATTGTGCATTCACGAATGGGATAAGACTACCTTACCCTTTAAAGAAAAGTTGGAGGTGCTAGGATTCATGTTTTATATTTATAATGAGCATCATTTTTTACTTGTATTAGGTAGACGAAAATGGATAAGAGTTAGATGGACTTGGGGGGCAGGCATTTGCCAGGGTATGTGAAAGGGATCAAAGATTTTATTGAGTTTGCTCGTGCATCTAGAGATGGGAGAAATAAGATAAAATGTCCATGTAGGAGGTGCAATAATAAGGATTATATGCACATAGATGAGGCCAAAAAGCACCTACTCTTATATGGGATGGACAAGAGGTATACGTGTTGGGAATTTCATGAAGAACACCATGATGTACAAGTGGTATTTGAGGATGAAGAAGAAGACGACGATGATGACTTAAGTAATAATGTTAAGGTTGGTTACGAAAGCTTGCTACAAATGCTGGCAGACTTGCAAGGGGCTACAATTAGGGTTCGTAGTCACAAGAGCAACACAAGACAATCGGAAGCATTTGAGTCCTTGTTGAGAGAAGCAAGGAAGCCGTTATATTCGGGTTGTGACAAGTTTTCAAAACTGGGTTTTCTCGTAAAACTCCTTCATATTAAAACCATCAACCGATGGAGTAACAAATCTTTTAATATAGTCATTGAATTAATTAAAGTAGCACTTCCTACTGAGAAGACCCTTTTGAAATCATATTACGAAGCGAAAAGAATATTAAGAGATTTAGGCCTTAAGTATATTCTCATACATGCTTGCAAAAATGATTGCATGTTGTTTTAGAAAAAGACTGAACAATGTATGGAGTGTACCGTGTGCCAGGAACCCAAGTACAAGCTGAATGAAGGAAAGAGTAAGACAATTTCGCACAAGGTGCTGAGATATTTTCCTTAAAACCGAGGCTACAAAGGCTTGTACATGTCTCAGAAGACGGTAGAAGATATAAGGTGGCATAAAGAGAAATGTGTTGCTGAGAAAAATGTATGTAGGCATCCGGTAGATTCTCAATCTTAGGTTGAGTTTGATAGAAATCACGAATGGTTTGCAAATGAGCCGCATAATGTACGACTTGGGCTAGCTAGCGACGGTTTCAATCCGTTTGGTGATATGAGTAATGCCTACAGCATGTAGCCGATGTTGCTTGTGCCGTATAACTTGCCACCGTAGAAATGTATGAAAAAATCATTTATCTTCATGTCGTTACTTATTTCAAGGTCAAAGTTTCCTGATAATGAAATTGATGTGTACTTGCATCCTTTAATAAACGAGTTGAAGGAATTGTGGGAGGTTAGAGTGGAGGCATACGACGTTTTTAAGAATGAGACATTTCAATTGCATGCAGCGTTACTGTAGACCATAAATGACTTTCCAACATACAAGAACTTGTCTGAGTGAGCACTAAGGGGTATATGGCATGTCCGGTTTGTAATAAAAATGCATGCTCCCTACATTTTTCCAATGGAAAGAAGATATGCTACATGTGCCATCATCGTTTTCTACCGCCATCACATGGCTGGCGAAGTCAGCAGAAGCATTTGTTTAATGGAAAAATTAAACACAGATTGTCACCTCCATTGTAGTCTGGGAAATACGTGTTGTTGCAATTGGCACTCATCCAACCAGTGAGGTTTGGGAAGATACCGAGTACTAAGAAGAGGAATCGTACTAATGTGGGGTTAAATTAGATGAAAAAGAGCATATTTTTTTATTTTTCGTACTGGGAGACCCTTAAGTTGAGGCACAATTTGGATGTTATGCAGATCGAGAAAACATCTGTGATAATGTGCTAAAAAATTTAATGAACATTGAAGGGAAGACGAAGGATACTGTTAAAGCCCAGTTGGACTTGCAGGAGCTGGGAATATAGAAAGAGTTACACCTAATACATAGTGGTAATAAATATATCGTGCCTCCTGCATGCTATACTTTATCATCCGATAAGCGAATGAGGATTTGTGAGTGATTTAAATTAATGAAGTTCCCAAATGTATACGTATCGAATATATCTCAGTGTGTAAATGTTAAAGATGAAAAAATATCCGGATTGAAGAGCCATGACTGCCATGTCCTTTTACAACAACCTCTTCTAGTTGCAATACGTGGATACCTCACCGATGACATATCAACGACATTGATTGAGTTGGGCTACTTCTTTAGAGAATTAAGTGCCAAGACGTTGAAGTTGGAAGTACTGGAAAAGCTCGAAAGGGACATTGTCATGATCCTCTACAAGTTGGAAAAGATTTTTCCTCCAACTTTCTTTTATGTAATGGTCTACTTAACTGTGCATTTGCCTCATGAGACAACAATTGGCAGACCTGTCCAATATTGTTGGATGTATCCAATAGAAAGGTACATTTAATTTTATGAATTGTGTTATCTATCCATCCTAACTATTTTAATGTATAATTGATTAATTATTAAAATATATATTTGCACACATTGAAGCAATATGTGTGTAACAAAGCACAACCGGAAAGTTCAATTGTTGAGGCTTACGTTGATGCTAAATGTCTCACCTTCTGCTCTATGCATCTTGAAGATATTGAGACAAGGTTTAATGGTCAAGATCAGAATTCTGATAGATGTCTAATGTAGCAACGAACTGGCCTTGTGGTGTTTAATCAGAATGTGTGGCCAATAGGTGCCTGTACGTATGAATGGTGTCATCTTCAAGACTTGGAAAAAACCCACTATACAGTGCTCAACAACTGCGATGAGACATTGCCATATTTTAAGTAAGTTTATCAAAATCATTGCAATACTACGTTAGTACATAAATGTAAGTTACATATAACATATCTCATGTTATGCAATGAGTATACGATCAAGCTTCAGAGAGAACATGTATCAAGTTCTGATCTAGAGCAAAGACAACAAAATTTGTTTTCAAAGTGGTTCGGAGAACGTGTAAGAATAGGTTTCAATTAATTGTAATTGTATTAGTTAATGCATTTGTAATCAACTAATTTTGTACTTGTATTGAATTAATAGATGAAGCTATTACGCCACCAACAATCTCTTAAGGCATACGATTAATTATATTCCTTGGCATGTGGCCCTGATCAAAGGATATCCTGCTACACCAGTTTAATTATTGATGGTGTTCGATTTCGCACGAGGGAACGTGAGGTCAGCCAGCAAACACAGAATAGCGGGGTCCTTGTTTAGGGAGATTATGAAGCAGGACAAACTGTAAAGTACCATGGTGTTTTGCAAGATATCATTCAGTTACATTATTGCTTCAGTCATTCCGTGTATCTGTTCAAATATGATTGGTGGGATGTAAGTAACAAGAAGACTGGAATGAAGATCGATAAACACTTCATAAGTGTTAATACGTCACATATGGCATTTAAAGATGATCTGTATGTATTGGCATCTCAAGTTATACAAGTTTTCTAATTGAAGGACACAAAAACGGAAGTGATTGGCATGTTGTCCAAAAAATAAAGTCTAAAAATGTTTATGATATACTAGAAGTTGAAGAGAGAGATGAAAATTTGGAGAGGATTCAAAAGGCACTACAAGAAGAGTCTCAATCTGCCTACGATGGTGTTGTCCGCCATGATCAAGAAAATGTTACTTCGTATCGGTTGAATAGAACTGATGTAGAACCAGATCATGTCGTAGCTTCCGACGTCACCAATACCACACAGTTAGATCCGAGGGATGCAACTTTCATTAGTGATGATGCTGACAAGGAAAGTGATTTTGATGATGATACATTGTTAGAGTATTGTACCGAGAATGAATAAATTTTAAGAATAGGTGATGATACAAACTCAGATAAATAATTGTAATAGGTGTTATATGTATTAGGATCAAGTGTAATGGATTTTTAATTTTATGATGTAAGACCGGTGCACCACCCAACCCCATTGAGTTGTGGCACAAGACGCACTACAATCTCGAGAAGGGTTGGACTAGGCCTGAAGCTCAGCGGCTTTGTGAAACCTAGCATCGCTCTTAACGGTAAAGGATGATGTCGTTGGCTCTATCCCACTCCCTAAGCCACGCACATATCCGCGTCTCTTGCCCAGAACAGTCTCCCGTATCTGGTTATCGGTCTGCAGATGCTCACCCTCAGGGGTCGGCTGAGCACACAGGTAGACCATCTCCTCCTACAACAACATAAATATATGTTACTACTTTTATAACTTTAGATTAATATTAAATTAGTAATACTGGTATATATACATAAATAACTTACATAAAGTCGTTGTGTTTCAGGCCCAGTCCAACCCTTCTAGGGGTTGTAGTGCGTCCTGTGCCACAAATCAATGGGGCTGAGTGGTGCACCGGTCTCCTAGTCTCGCTGCAGTAAAAAAATAGTAGCTTTAATCAGATTAATTTCATGAAAATATGATACAATAAGAAATTGATACATGTATTAACTTACCATCTCATGCCTATGCCTAACAAAAAATCGTGATCCACCACAGTGGGTCACCTTTTGTTTGCTTCTGCTCTCACTATTTTTCTTGCTAAGTTCCTACACTTGGCCAAAACAAAGAAGGTTAGTATAAATGGCAATGATTTATCATACAACAAAATTAATTTTGACAATTTTTCCTGGAATGCATCACTAGCGAATCAGTTGCATAATAACATCCAATCCTCCACCGTCACCCCCCTATAGGGTCTATCGCGAGGCACTATATTGGCTACCACCTTTGTTTCATAATGCATATGGAGCCTGTGTTGGTAGCCCCTGAAACGAACTCCCAAATAACGGTCCACTGCCTTCACGACATGAGACAGGTAGAGATCGATGTCAAACTTTTCCTGTAAAACATTTCATTGTCAAAACATTACTTTATTAGATATGTTAAAATTTATTTGAATATAATAATAAAATACATACCAGGTTATACGCATGAATATCCCGTCGCTCCTCGTCAGTGACCCGACTCCAGTCACTAATATGGAGTAGGGTGTGTAGCCGACAAATGATGCCGACCTCAGTGGTGAACTGCTGTGCCAACCCATCAATGGGCTTCAGCAAGCCTGGAGGTATCTCAATCTAAAGTTGTGCACCTCCTGCTGCTTCTATCTGAACCTGTAAACTACGATTCTTCGACCTACTGTGCCTTCCTCTAGAGGCGGTGGCCGAAACTTTAGAAGAAATAAAATAAAAAAAATTAGTACCATATTTATATAATCATTAATAAAAAAAAAAAAAAAAGGAAACTATGCATACCATCGACGGCAAGATCGGTCAACCCTGCAGATGAAGAGGAAAGGGTCAGTGGGTCAGTTAAAACTGTGTGTTTGCATGAACCTGGTCCAATCATAACTACAAAGAAAGTTTAAAAATAAAACTCTACTACATCATAAAAATGAAAATCTATTATGAAGTAAAAATGAATAACCATTACATCATAAAATTGAATATCCATCACACTTGATCCTAACACATGTAACACCTATTACAATTATTCATCTGAGTCTGTATCATCATCTATTCTTAAAATTTTTTCATTTTCAGTACAATACTCTAACAATGTATCATCATCAAAATTACTTTCCTCGTCATCATCATCATTAATGAAAGCTGCATCCCTCGGATCTAACTGTGTGGTATTGGTGACGTTGGAAGCTATGACATGATCTGGTTCTACATTAGTTCTATTCAACCGATACGAAATAACATCTTCTTGATCATGTCGGAAAACACCATCGTAGGCAGATTGAGACTCTTCTTGTAGTGCCTCCTAAATCCTATCCAAATTTTCATCTCCCTCTTCAACTTCTAATACATCATAAACATTTCTAGACTTTATTTTTTGGACAACATGCCAATCACTTCTGATTTTTGTGTCCTTCAAACAGAAAACGTGTTTTGCCTGAGATGCCAATACATACGGATCATCTTTAAATGTCGTACGAGACGTATTAACACTTTTGAAGTGTTTATCGATCTGCATTCCAGTCTTCTTGTTATTTACATCCCACCAATCACATTTGAACAGATACACAGAATGAGCGAAGCAATAATGTAATTATATGATATCTTGTAAAACACCATAGTACTCTACAGTTTGTCTTGCTCTATAATTTTCCTAAACAAGGACCCCGCTATTTTGTGTTCACCGGCTGACCTCACCTTCCCTCGTGTGAAATCGAACACCATCAACAATTAAGCCAATGTAGCAGGATATCCTTTGATCAGGGCCACATGCCAAGGAATATAATTGAGAAATTTTATCTGTAAGTTACATTTACGTACATTTATGTAACTTAAATAAGATGAGAAACAATTAAACCTCGTTCTTTTTGAAGCTCAGTTGTATAGTCACTGTATAAGATGAGAAATGTTATATGTAACTTATATTTATGTACTAAACTAGTATTGTAATGATTTTGATAAACTTACTTAAAATATGGTAATGTTTGATCTTAGTTGTTGAGCATGGTATAGTGGGATTTTTTCAAGTCTTCAGGATAATATCATTCAAATATACGGGCATCTATTAGCTACACATTCTGATTAAACAGCGCAAGCCCAGTTTGTTGCTGCCCTAGATATCTATTAGAATTTCAATCTTCACGATTAAACCTTATCTCAATATCTTCGAGAAGCATAAAGCAGAAGGTGAGACATTCAGTATCAACGTAAGCCTCAGCAATTGACCCTTCTCATCGTGTTTTGTTACGAACATATTGCTTCAATGTGTGCAAATATCTGTTTTAATAATTAATCAATTATCAATTAAAAAAGTTAGGATGGATAGATAACACAATTCTTAAAATTTAATGTGCCTTTTTATTATATACATTCAACAGTATTGGATAGGTCCGCCAATTTTGCCTCATAAGGCAAATGTACAGCTAAATGGACCGTTACATAAAGAAAGTTAGAGAAAAAATATTTTCCAACTTGTAGAGGATCACGACAACGTCTTTTTCAAGCTTTTTTAGTACTTCCAACTTCAACGTCTTGGCACTTAATTTTCTAAAAAAGCAGCCCAACTCAATCAATGTCGTTGATATGTCATCAGTGAGATATCCACGTATTGCAACCAGAAGAAGTCGTTGTAAAAGGACATGGAAGTTATGGTTCTTCAATTCAGATATTTCTTCATCTTTAACATTTACACCAAGATATATTCGATGTGTATCCATTTGGGAACTTCATTGATTTAAACCACTCGCAAATTCTCATTCGCTCATCGGATGATAACGTATAGCATGCAGGAGGCACGATATATTTATCACCACTGCTTATTAGGTGCAACTCTTTCCGTATTCCCAACTCCTACAAGTCCAATCGGGATTTAATAGTATCCTTCGTCTTCCTTTCAATGTTCATGAAAATTTCCAGCACATTATCACAAATATTTTTCTCAATGTGGATAACGTCCAAATTGTGCCTCAACTTAAGGTTCTCCTAATAAGACAAATCAAAAAATATGCTCTTCTTTATCCAATTTAACTCTACATTAGTGCGCTTCCTCTTCTTAGAACCCGTTATCTTTTCAAACCTCACTGGCTAGATGAGTGCCAATTGCGACAACACATCTTTCCCAGACAACAATGGAGGTGACAATTTGCGCTCAATTTTTTCATCAAACAGATGCTTCTGCCGACTTTGCTAGCCATGTGATGGCGGTAGAAAATGATGATGGCACATGAATCATATCTTCTTTTTATTGAAAAAATGTAGGAAACATGCATCCTTATTGTAAATCGAACATGCCAGATACCCCTCAGTGCTCCACCCAAACAAGTTCCCATATGCTAAAAAGTTATTTATGGTCTACAGTAATGTTACATGCAATTGAAATGTCTAATTCTTAGAGACGTCGTATGCCTCTACTCCAACCTCCCACAATTCCTTCAACTCGTCCACTAAAGGACGTAAATACGCATCAATTTCATTACCAAGAGACTTCGACCTTGGAATAAGAAGAAACGACATGAAGATAAATGATACTTTCATACATTTTCATAGTGGCAAGTTATACGGTACAAGCAACACCAGCCACATGTTGTAAGCATTACTCATGTTACTAAACGGATTGAAACCGTCGCTAGCCAGCCCAAGTCATAAATTATGTGGCTCATTTGTAAACCATTCGTGATTTCTATCAAATTCAGCCCAAGATTGAGAATTTACCGGATGTCTACATACATTTTCCTCAGCAACACGTTTCTCCTTATGCTACCGCATATCTTCTGCCATCTTTTAAGACATGTACAACTTTTGTAGCCTCGATTTTAAGGAAAAATATCTTAGCACCTTGTGCAAAATTGTCTTACTCTTTCCTTCATTTGACTTGTACTTGGGTCCGTGACACATCGTACACTCTATACATTGTTCAGTCTCTTTCCAAAATAATATGCAATCATTTTTGCAAGCATGTATAGAAATATATCCGAGGCTTAAATCTCTTAATATTCTTTTCGCCTCATAATATGATTTCGAAAGGGTCTCCCTAGTAGGAAGGGCTACTTTAATCAATTCAATGACCATATTAAATGATTTGTTACTCCATCAGTTGATGGTCTTAATATGAAAGAGTTTCACGAGAAAATCCAATTTTGAAAACTTATCACAACCTAAATATAACGGCTGTCTTGTTTCCTTCAACAATGACTCAAATGCTTCTGATTGTCCTATGTCACTCATGTGACTATGAGCCCCAGTTGCAACCCCCTACAAGTCTGCTAGCATTTGTGGCAAGCCTTCGTAATTCCAACCCCAACATTATCACCTAAGTCATCATCGTCGTCTTCTTTTTCATCTTCAAATACCACTCGTACATCACGGAGTTCCCCATGAAATTTCTAACACGTATACCTCTTGTCCATCCCGTGTGAGAGTAAGTGCTCTTTGGCCTCATCTATGTGCATGTAATCTCTATTATTGCACCTCTTACATGGACATCTTATCATATTTCTTCCATCTGCAAATGCACGAGAAAACTCAATAAAATCTTTGATCCCCTTCACATATCTTGGCAAATACTTGCCCCTCAAGTCCATTTTCTTTTACCTAATACAAGTCAAAAATGATACTCATTATAACTATAAAATATGAATCCTATCACCTCCGACTTCTCTTTAAAGGGTAAGGTGGTCCTATCCCATTCGTGAATGCATAATCTACATTGCAATCAGCAGCAAATCAAATGCTTGATTTCACTCGAACAAAATTTCGACAGCATCTCCCAACGGTTCTTCAAGTATACGAGATAGATGTTACCGCGCCTAAATATATACCCAGAGAACAGTAAGAGACCGTGCTAAAATTTTCTTATGGTAGAATATCTAAGCATGCGCTATTAATTGTAATGCAGATTTATGCATTCCCAAACTGTCCTACTCTGAACAATTTAAGAATCGATTTTCATACACACGAGCCCAATTGCAATTAAATTTTGCGACAAGATTCACATGTGATGAAAATGACTCCCAAACAAAGTTAGGCTTATATGAATGCAATCCCTAACTTACAAAACTAGTCCTAATTTTTTTTTCATGAACTAATCCCTTAAAAAAAATTTCAAATCAAACGGTTAGGTTTTTCACAGAGTCACAACTACTTTGTGAAAGTTTTTATTTTTTAATAAAATGTGTGACACACTAGATAATTGCTCGGCCACCTAGTGTATGTGTGTGTGTGATTTCAACTATAAACTTATAAATATGTGTCACACTAGATAGATGGGAGAAGGTGAAAGCTCCTATCAGGAAAGGAGGTCTGAGAGTGATGAAACTAAGGTTGTTCAACAAAGCCTTGCCTAGCACTGATCCAAAAAATAAAAGCCTTGCTAGGCAAATGGCTTTAGAGATACGAAGTGGAGTCTAATGTTTTATGGAAGGAGGTGGTGATAAAAAAAAAAACTATAGATATAAAGATGATTGTTGGTTCCTTTCTTTTTTTCTTTTTTCTTTTTGCTTGGGTGTTAGCTTAGAGGGTTATATTGACTACAAACAATTTTCAAAAGAGGGGTTTCCAGTTAGTTAATAGATGTTGTATGAACAAGGCAATGATAGAATTGGTTGCACACCTTTTAATTCATTGTACAGTGGCTATAGATTGTTGGAATCTTATTTTGTCCATTTTTGAATGCTCGTGGCATGGGTTCTACCAGCTTGGTTGGGAGATTTACTCCTTTGTTAGGGTGAGCATTGGGCTACGAAGGAGCTGAAGGTGGTGTGAAGAATGGCTCCCTTTTGTTTGATTTGGATGGAGTGAAATAGTAAACATATTTTAAGGGAACCAAAACCACCGCCCCTCTTTTTTCTTTTAAAAGATACTATTTTACGTCTTTCATATTTTTGGCTAAAAGGACCCATCCTTTGTACGTAGGGTTTCTTGTAGATTTTTTAGGATCTTTGAAACTTTAATTGTATAATGTTCTCCTTTTGTAACTATAGCCTCGCCCCTCACAGGTGTACGTTTACTTAACAACCAAAAAAAAATGAGGAGAATAGCAGGGAAATTTCTATGCGACTATAACATATAACAACCAGAAACATTTGTCAGTAAAAATAAATAATAAAGAAGCATTGATGTTGCTTGTACTAACAGTTCTTATAGAAAAATTTTTGTATTGCCTGCAAAATGTATACATATAACTCAAAAGATGCTAAAATTTGGCAAAAACAACAGAACACTAACTGGAACTGTACAAACAAACTAAAAATCAAGTTACTATGAAAGAATAGCATACTTCTACTTTCTTATCATTAGAAAAGCTGAGAGATTTACAATTCAATTCAGAACCAGCTTCCAAATTTGCGACAGAGAGAGAGAGAGAGAGAGAGAGAGAGAGAGAGAGAGAGTAGGGAGAGGCGCGAGAGACTGATCAGGTTATAACACTTATTAGCGACGCGCATTGTGCGTCGCTAATAAGTAATTGAGTGTCGCTAAAGTTAAGTGAAACGACAGCATTTCATATACACTACTATCATCGACGCTCGATCGTGCGTCGCTAATGTGTGATAGTGCGTCACTAATAGGTTCCCGCCTATTTTTTCACGTGAGAAATCCTTTTTTGTTGCTTTTTAGCAACACACATGGTGTGTGTCACAAAAGGACACGATTCACAACACTTGACTATCCGTCGCCAATACTGTGTGCATCGCAAAAACTATAATTTTTTGTAGTGTTCCTTCCTCCGAACATGTATTTCTTTGAACTAGAGAGATAACTAATCCATACCATTCCGTAGAATTCCTTTCATTTCATCAATAGAAGAAAATGTTAAAACAATTGAGTTACCTCCACAATCTCGTATTTCGATGTTGTGAGTTCATTCTGCTATGAATGCTTCATATAGAGACTCCACTGATTTAGGGTAGTGTAGCTTTGCAATAGCACTCTTTTCCAACCATCAATTCCCAAACTCTTCTACTTCCACAGAAATGGCTGCTGCGATGATGGGTTTTACGCTCAGCATATTGTTTCCTTTTAGGACTTCAGCATAAGAATATGATTTTCGGTTGAGGCCTATTCCTTTTTTGTGTGTGTCACCATCCTGGCGTTGTTGAGTTGATCGAAAGGAATGGTTTTTTTTACCCCGACTTTGTTTTTTCAAACTCAGCCCTCTTCACCGTGATGGTTGAGTTGCCGAACCATAAACCATTGGCCTTTTGGATTGCCATGCTTGCTGCCACTGGGCAATCGTAACAAACGAAACCGAATCTTGAACCTGTTCCAGCTCTTCTCTTGTTTGGGATGAAGACGTCTCTAACACTTCCAAACTCTGTAAAAAAATTTCGTAACCCTTCCGCTTCCATGTTGATTGGCAGTTTGTTTATAAAAAAATGTAAATAGTTTATTGGTTTTCATTGAAGCATATCGTTTTTATTTGTAGATGATTGGGCTCCAGTCACCTCTCTCATTTTCCCCTGCCCATCTTCCATCGTTGATTCCATTATTGCTGCTTTCCATTGCTTCCAAGAAATCAGAATATGTCTACGTTATTGTTCTCAAATGGTGTTTGGCCGCTGCCACGTACTTTTCAATCTTTAGCATAATATGGCGCGTTTCTATGTAATCTAGCTGACATATTTACAAAGAGTAGTGATGGTAGTTGGTATACAAAATAGGATCCACAATGAAAATGTGTCCAAAAAATGTGCTCATAAACACGTCATTTGTCAGAGATATTTTTTAACTATTTAGTCAATTACGTGTTAATTTGTCATTTTTAATGACACTGTGATATTTACTAATCTCATTAAATAAAATAAATTATATTATAAATAATAAAATATTATTAAAAAATAAATTATCATGTCACTATACTGGACTTATTCAAAAAAAATTTCATTAATTTCAGGTACAATACACTTTAGTCAATGAATATTTTTCACATTAATAACTGACGTACATATACTACTAATTTATCATACGTTTATTAACCCGAATACAACAAATTGAGAATAATAAATAATTTTACATAAACGCAAACCACAGACCACTTTCTATTTAGTGGGTTGCCATGAATATTTATTTGGTATCATCAACTTCTTAAATATAGTTGATGCAGTTCACAACTTTTATCTATATTTATATTTATATTTATATTTATATTATATTATATATAAAAAAAATGAATATTTTTTTAAATATTTTACACATTTATTATTACTTGAAAAAAACACCCGCACTAATAAATTTATTTCCCAAGTTTTTTCACTTTCTTGGTTGTTTTGTCCATTTAGTTTCCAAACTTTTCCAAAAACCCAACATCTCTCTCTCTCTCACAATCTTCTATCTCCGAATTCTCTTTCATATATATATATATATATATATGTATGTATGTATGTATGTATCATGTCAGTGTTTTATTTAAACTCTTCTTACAGAGTTAACAGTATGTATAAATAGAAAAGTAGGGCCTAGAATAAGCTTATATTGGCAGATTATTCGAGGAATTTACACGCACGCCGAAGAAAGTAAGCAAGTCATGGCCTAGCAAATGACATGTTGCAGCATGTAGTGAGTGATTTAGCAATGCACTGTGGTTTGTAAAAATACAATCTTAATCTGGAAGTTGGATCAGTTTCTTCATACATTAATTTGCTCACTTACCCATTTATTTAACATAAGATATATGGTGCAGAAAAAACTTAAATCATAAATGGATAACTGTAAAATTAATAATGAGACGTGTATATATATTAATAATTAACTTACCATTTATTTGTTCACTGTGGTTTTGTTTATTTTTCTTAACCTAATCAATTAATTTCATTATTTATAATTTCTTTTCCATGTGTTTCTTCAAGGACAAATATTAATACATTTGAAAGATAAATTCAGCTAATTAGTTGAGCAAAATATTTTAATTTAAAATAAGAAAGAAAACAAAACAAAATATATATATATATATAAAAGTAATATTTAACAAAAAATCATGTTTCTGGTAAAGAATTTGAACACATACACATGTAATGTTGTGTCTATTTTGTGTCAAATAGGTTGTATCGCTTGAATTATATAGATAATATATATGCCACAATTTCAAATTTTATAAAAAAACATACTTGAGAAAAGTGAAATATTTACAGAAACAAGTTATTCTTTATGATATTGTGTTGTTTATAGGTATGTATTATAGTGATGAATTATGTCAAATATATTGTAGAAACAAAATAGTGTATGATAAATAAAATAGTTTTACTTTTGTAATAGTAAGTAAAATAATAATGAATATCAAATTCAAATTTCATGTAATCAAGTTTTATATATGCAAAAATTGTGAAAAGATTTTCCAGGAAATATGAAAACTATTCAAGTAAATGGTATAAAAAATTTAACTGTTATAATTTTAGAAAAAATTATTATAATTTATTTTTTTGCAAAATCAACTGAATGTAGAATTACTGTAGTATTGAAGGTCAAGATCATTCTTATATCGTATTAGAATATTCACTCACAATAAATGTGAATCAATAAGAAAAAAGATATAATTTTATTGTTAATTTATTCATTGATCAAAGTCCTAAAAGTACAATAAATATTGATGAACTTTTGTGTGATGCTATAATATAATTAAAAGATTAGTACTTTGTGGTTCTCTTAATATTTATATATATATATATATATATATTGATGTATTTTTTATATAGATCTATAAAATTTAATGTACAATGTTGCTTTATAGAACGTACGAATTACCTCCATACAAAGATAATTTATAATAATTTAATTATATATTTGATTGTTATAACAGTGTGTTTGTGTGAATATTGTTATCATTAATATTATCGGTCACAAAAATTTATTAGTAAGATAAATAATTGTGAGTCAAGGAAATTATTTTATATGATAGTATATCCATTTTGACTTTCATTTTACCTCTTATTTTACGTGATTTTTTTTTTTTTCTTGTGAAACCTTTATTAGAATTCTCCTATGTGATTTTTTCATATGAAAACACTATTTTAATATTTCAAAAGAAATATGTTAGAAGTGCAATTTTTCTTCTTGAATGCTCTATCCAAGATTCTCGTGGAATGTACTAATCAGAAAATTAGGCAACTTATATTTATTTGTTCATCATATTTTTTAATTTTAGTTCAGTTCACATGTATTAAGATATTGGTGTCTTATTCTTTAATTTTAGTCCACTTATATTTACCTGTTTATCATACTTTTTTAAAAAAACATTAAAAACTATTTTTTCTTTTTTCTTTTTCTTTTTTATTGAGTTGTTATATATACGTTTTCTTATACTTATTTCTATTATATATAATACATATATATATATATATATACATCTCCATTTCTATTTTTTAGAAATCAATTTTTCTTTCAAAATTTTTAAAAAATTGTCCCATTTTATTTATGTAAAATTTAGGCATTTTTTAAATTAGTACATCCCTATTTGAACTTAACCCATCCTAATTTTTGGCTTAATTCTAATTATAATTCAGTCTTTTACCACTTTAATCACCGTTTCAACTTAACTCATCTCAAGTTGTGACCTAATTTTAATTAGAACATTATTTGGTTCCAAACTAGGTAAGAGACACTTTCTCATATTTACGTACGTGTTACAATTTTAATGTATCATACATACAATTACATGTATATTACGTGACTATTTAATTTTAACTAAAAATAAAAATTAAAAATATATATATGTGCGAAGCATATGTGATAGATTGTCATTAAGGTACTATCTAGATAAGAAGAAATTCATCCTACCGAATTTAGACTTAAGTATTGTCTTTTTAATTATAACTTGACCCTTTATTACTTAAATTTCTATTTAAACTTAGTCCACCTCAAGCTTTGACTTAATTCTAATTCTAACTCAATAAAATCTATTAATCATAATTTGTTAATATTCATCCTATCATCTTTCTCTTTTGAGAAAAATAAATTAAAAATAAAATTTTTTCGATCAATTTGAGAAAAAGAAATTCCCCTATCATCTTTTATTTTGAGGGAAAAAAAATTTCTCCTAAATTTCACTCAGAAATTCTGGCTACATTTAATTTTTTTTTCCAGGTTGTACCCTTGAGTGATTGCTGTCCAAAAGAGAGATTCAAATTCGACAAGCATTTTCATGAGGTTATGGTAAATGATTGTTTACCATGGCATTATCCTTATATTTACTTGTGTTCTTGTTGTTCTAAATGATTGTTTACAAAGGCATGACAGTAGACTAACCTCATCTCAATTCAACGTGGACCACGTTGGCCAGCAACATGTGGCTATTAATACTACTACACCGAATGACGCCTTCTACGTATGATGTCACCTGCAGCCCATACACTTATGTGCATTAAGCTAGTCCAGGAGTTCTGGACCGCCTTACGTAATACAACGGCGCCCAGGGGATTAATCTTCTTCATAATCCTAATTATACCTATCTTTGTATATGTGTGTGTATATATTATATTCATAATGTTCAATGCAGTGTATTAAGCAATATAAATACACGCACACACGCGTAGTATAAACAAATGTTCATGTATTGCATAGATTAACAAAGAGAATACTCCAACCACAAGCTTAGATCTCGTACATCAGCTGGTGTGAACGCTCTCCATGTAAGAGTCCTGAGAGACACTAAAGAAAACCATGCACTATTATTCAAAGTTTGTTGGACCAATGGGACACCTCATGCATAACAAGAATTTAACAACATTCACAAACATATAACTACAAAATCTATATACCAATATAATTGTGTCAACTTAAAAGCAGACGTGGGGACTAATTAGGGAAAGCTATGCACACGCAAACTACAGATTTGCGACAAGTAATTACCCTAACCGGTATATTATGTAAGCAAACCCTGAAATTTCAGTTATGGTGACGAATTACTATTATATGGACATCCCATTAAACAAAGCTTTAGAGCCGATACTATGGACAAAACTAAAACGAAATGGGTGTCTATTGCTTTTTTTTATTTATTATTCTTTATCAGTTTTAACCAGACAGTTTCGCTCTGTAAGTATAATATTCATGTCTCCCTCAACCTGCTTCCGATTCTTTAAAACCCTAATTTTTAATCTAGCATATATTGAGACATCTTTCGGACCCAAACATGGGGACAACATCCACACACACACAGCTATATATATATATATATATATATATATGTTAAGTTGATATGTATTATTAATCTCAATACGTAAAACTATAGTTAAATATAAGACGTTTTAGGTTCAAATCTTCCTCTAATCATTCTTACTCTATTATTGTCATACATGTGCACATGTGAGACAAAATTAGGCTTGACAATTTTAGAGTAACTGCTGATTTAACAATATATATATATATATATATATAATAAAATAAAAAAGTAGTTGTGTGAACAGTTTTAATGTTTAACAATTGTAAAATGTTTTCATCGAGTACTCTTTGATATCATGTATTATGTATATACAGGACACGTTAATTTTGTTCTAGAACGACAATTAATTATGATAAAACGAAAATATGTTAAACAAGCAAGCAAAGAGGAGAGCTTTGACCTTTTAGGGCAAATCTCAGTAGAAAATAAATAAAATAGTATTTGACCAAAGCCTTTATATTGTTAGATAGAGGTTGATGAAGGAAACACCAGAATTTCAGCGACTTTGAATTGGATTTCTCATGGCGCTTTACCTGCAAGACTGCTACTGTAGAAAAAACAACATTATCCATGTGATTGAGTGGACCACCATTCACTCATTCTTTGTTCTTATTTATAGATATGGTTTGATTAATGTGTATGACAAATTCTATATATAACTTTTTTATTATTACAAGAAAACAGTTTATCCCAGAATTTTAAAATCAAAAATTAAAATTTTATGAAAAATAATTACACTATATTATATATTGACGTGTAATGAAAATTTTAATAAATAAATTCCTCTGAAGTAATATTATATTTACGTACATAAAAGAATTACGGAATTTGTTCACCTCCGGTCATATGTTATTATAATTTATTTTTAAAAACTAAATAAAAGAACATAATTTATATTAATATAAAAAAAACTCTTAACATATTAACAAACAAATAAACAAAATTGCATAACAAAATTTAAGTATAATAGGAAGTATTTCTCCCTCATTTGAAGGCACTCCAGGGGTTCAAACATGTTTCAAAAATGGCCATATTAAGACAGATTTTCATCAGTGGTTGTGAGACTGTTGACAGAGGAAGGGGATGGTTGACTTGTCTGTAGAGACTGACACTTGTCACGAGGTGTACGTGGCAGGACTTTAATGGTCTGACATCAGTGGGGCCCTGCATAGAAAAGTGGGCATTTTATAAAAAAGCACGTGTCATTGGAAGTGCCACAGTATCAGAGTTGGTAATAAACAATTAGTAATATAATTAAGAAAGAGAAGCTTCAAAGGATGTGTTGTTTGCTCCTCTTCCATGCATTCTCGCCCACCGTCGTATGCTCACCTACCCGTGCATGGGCATGATTAGGAATACAGAAAATTTCTATATACATAATATGTAAATTTAAAATGTGTGAATAACTAAATTGTCAAAATAAGATAACATTTGTTACTTACAAAAAAATAATAATAATAATAACATTTGTTGTACTTAATTTACCAAATGTCAAGAAGAATTTTATGGGATGTGATAGAAAAATAAAAATACATACGAATATTTCATGAGCCCAAGTCTACACTCCGACTCCATTTGAACGTGTTAATCGGAAAATATAAATAAGGAGTTTACAAAATAATTAAAGGAGTGATATTATACATGACGAATATTTTTCAATCATTTTTTTTTTATTTTTATATATAAAATTGTGAAGTTTACTATAATAAATAGATGCAAGACTAATTATTTGTGTTTAAAAATAAAAATAAAAATAAAATATATATTGAGAAAATTCGTCAATACAACATTTTCCCAAAGTTTATTCTAAAGCTTTAAGTAATGAAAGAAAGAAACACTTCCTTATCATCGGTAGGGAAGCTAAAACTACTTTACCGACCTGGAGATGAAAATGCGAAGGTCAACCCCATTAGTTTGTTGCTATTTGTCAATAACAAAAAATTTAATTTAATTTAATTTTTACCGTGTGCTAGTTTTCCTCCCCTGCATGTGCTACAATCACCGTTCATAACATGGCTTTCAACCATTCACCCTCACCCTAACAATGTAAACACACACAGAGGCTGACGTAGCATGAGGCCGGCACCAAATCGCATTGACTTGTAATCTATTTTCGACACTTCTTATTCATCTATATATATGGGGTCATCTTCCTCATTTGGACCTACAAGTTTCACTTTTGTTGGAAGTTAATAGCTCTCACTTTCTGTACATCTTTAATATAGGCTTCTATCCATTCTTTATCAACTTCTCAATCTCCATCAATTTCATCTGTCATAACTGGGAGAAGCAATGGGAAGATCACCATGCTGTGATAAAAATAGCGGCCTCAAGAAAGGCCCTTGGACCCCAGAAGAAGATCTTAAGCTTATTCAATATATTCAGTTGCATGGTCCGGGCAACTGGCGAACCCTTCCAAAGAACGCCGGTATGTATATATATAACTATTCTATTTGCTGTATTTCTCACTTTAATTTGCTGTATTATCAAATCATTTTTTTTTTTTTTTTTTGGTTCTAATTCCATATTCAAATTGTGTAGGGCTTCAAAGATGTGGAAAGAGTTGTCGTCTTCGATGGACAAACTACTTGAGACCTGATATAAGGAGAGGAAGATTCTCGTTCGAAGAAGAAGAAACTATAATCCAATTGCACAGTTTACTGGGGAACAAGTAAATACTAATCTCTCTCTGTGGTCTGTTTTTGTGTGTGTTTAGGCTAGCTTATAGAAGTTGATGGTATGGCTTAATAGAATTAATGTGTTTCATTGTAAATTATCCCATTTTTTTTAGTCATCTTAGCAAATTCTAAATTTGTGTATCTCTTTCTTTGTTTGATTTCAGGTGGTCAGCCATTGCTGCTCGGTTGCCCGGAAGAACTGACAATGAAATCAAGAACTACTGGAACACCCATATCAGAAAAAGGCTCCTTAGGATGGGTATCGATCCAGTGACCCATAGTCCTCACCTCAATTTTCTGAATCTATCATCGATTCTTAGTTCAGCTCAGCTCAATCTTTCCAACTTACTTGGACTTCAAACACTGGTGAATCCAGAACTGTTGAGGGTTGCGACAACCCTCTTGGCATCAAATGATGAAAACCCAGACTTACTTATACAAAAGCTTCAAGAAAACCATGAACACTGCAATACTCAAATGCAAAACCACACTCCACTCTTCCATGCCAATCAGTTCCAAACTCCAATCCAAGAAGTTCCACCTTGCACCTCATCCAGTGTTCCTTGCACTGCATTCATAAACCAAACACAACATTTGCAAGGGAACATGGAACTTTCTTCAACAAGCTTGTTGAACTTGAGTTGCCAAACTTTCCAAGAAAATTTAACACCTTCAAGTTTAACTGAAAGTTTGGTTACCCTGCCAAATTATGACTATTGTGTGTCTGATCAAATCAACAAAGGGGCATCAGAGAACTCAACCTTCCAATCACTGAACAGCAACAGCAATATCAGTAACAACAACCAGAATTTCAGCTTTGATTCATTTATATCAACACCATTGTCAAGCCCGACACCCTTGAATTCATCATCCACATTTATCAACAGCAGCACTGAAGATGAGAGAGAAAGCTACTGCAGCAACATGTTGAAATTCGAAATTCCCGAGAGTTTAGACTTTGATGATTTTCTGTAAATATTTCTTAAACTTCTAGTGATCAATGTGAATGAACTATATATCTTGTTTTTGTTTTTGGGTTGTGTTCTTTCAGATTTGTTGCAGTTGGTGCTGGCAGCTGTGTTTTTTTTTTCCCCCACCTTTGTAACCTTGTAGTAGCAGTCTGTTTCAATAAAACAGTATCCTATTTTCTTCATATGTAGCTGCATTGTTGAGATTTCTTTTTTCTCCCTCTCTTCTCCCAATTGAAAGGGAAAAAAATCTTAATTTTTGAGAATTTAGATGGGTTCAAGATGATAGCCAGAGGTGACTAAACTAGGAGATTCTGTTATATATGATAGGTCCTAATAAGACTTTATAGATATTTTAAATCAAATTGAAGACAATTTTCAATGGCCAGAAGTTTCAAATTGAAGTCATCTCGTCAGTCATCACAGTTTCAAGACTAACAAATATAAGCATATATGTTAATTTTTTAAATACGGGTTGAGCTTATTTTTTTCAGATCCATATTTGAGAGCTTCTTGAATTATTTGTCAATAATAAAAAGTAATTAACCATTCCATTGAATGATTTTTCTAAAATGAGGATGATGTTTAATGTTTAATGTTTAGCAGTAAGTTACTTCAGATATTTGTTTTATTTATCTCTAATAATAATAAAATATTAAAATATTAGTGTCTAAATAATATCCTAACACTCATATAAAATGCATCATGATGATGGACCGTATTCTATCTGAATATTTGAACAACAACAACGTTTGGGACATGAATCAATACTCATTTATCTCTCTCCTAGTTGCAAATTAAGTACATTTAATTTACGCAAAGTACTTGCTCGTTCAACCATAATATCTTTCCCCTTCAACACTCAACTTTGAAAATCAAAGCAATTACAAAAAGTGCATTATTGTCTTGTAATCATCATTTCAGAAAGGATAAGATAGAGAAGCTGGAATGCAATATATACAAGACAAGGAAAATGGGAATGCATGGCCCTAATTTTCCCTTATTGTGGGGGAACAATTAAAGACGAAGTTATTGACTCAAACCTCAATGTTGTGGCTGCTTTATATAGGCTTGCAGGCGCATTTGCTTCCCATTTTACAGCTAGCTTTGCGATAAGATATATATGTTTGAAAGTCACATTTGTACGTATAATTATTATTGCTCTGAATCTTATGGATATAGGGTTGAACAAGAAGTCTACATTGTACCAAAGAAGATGCTAGCTGCTTCGTACTAGCTAGAAGAATTCACTGAATTCATATAATCGAATCATTCATCATTGTCATGCTCCTATATATATATATATATATATATATGTTGAGAAAAGTGAATTTTTTAGTATAATAATTAGTTTTTTAATTAAATTAAAGTAGACTCCACACATTAATGTTGATAGATCCATATGAAAATGTGTTCTCCTCTATAAGGAGATTAAGATCATGTATTAGATTGATCAGAATTATTAAGGAGCGAATGAGAAATTATTTTCAAACATCAGTACTTGAAAATTATAATAAAAGCGTGAAACTTGAGAAAAATTTGTGTCTTACATAAAATGAGTACAAGACTTTTAAAAAACTTGTGTACCAAACAGACACGAATGGTCTATATAAACATTACCTAAGCACTTATATGCATTGCATTGAATTCATTACATTTTCTGTGCGTTCATACAATTTGAGAGAGTTCTGAAACATAAGTCTGGTTCACTAAACGTAGAGACTGCAGTACTTCTTCTCTGTGCTGTTCCAAAAATTTGTAAGTTTCTTTTTTTTTTTTATGATTTTTTGCTTTTAGTAAAATCTGTATATTGTTTCTAAATAATAACTTATTTTTTATTTTTAATTTTAGAATCGTAAATGAGTTTGTTTAAACCTTTGAACATAATTAGTTTTTTTTTATTCTCTTTAAATTCAGATTCTGTATTTATAAAATACAAAAGAATAATTCTGTATTTATACAGCAAATAAATTTTAAAATTTTCTTTTATTATTTTATTGTTAAAATAAAACAGAATTTTAAAATACTGATTAACTATATATATATCTATATAGATAGATTGCCCCCGCGCGCGCGTGTTCTGGTATAAACTCACATGTCAAATTAAGAATCAATGATTTAGGTAATTTGCGATAGTCCGCCGTTGCGTGCAGAACCATAATTCAGTTCAGCCACATACAAGATACAAGTGAGAAGAAAAAACCACTATGTTTGACTGGCATATCAAAATTCAGCCGACCCAAAAATGCACTCAAGAAAAACTATCATGATTAATGAAATACCCAAGTCTTCCGTCTAACCTTATGATTAGCGATGCAAAAAAGACTCGCTAGTCGGGCCGGGTTATTAAGGGCTTTCAGTAAATTAGTGGGCCGGGCCGGGCCGGTTAGGCCTAAAGAATAAGACCCCAATCCAGTTTAGGCCTTAATTCTGAATACGGGCTTAGCGCATTTGGGGCCCAAAAAAAAGTTATATTATAAAATTATTATTAAGTCATAAATAATTACATCAATAAATAATTAACAAATAAAATGTTAATATATCATAGATTAAAAAAATATAAAAGTAAGAATTAATGAACGAATTTTTTTTTATTATGCAATTAACAAATGATTTAATAGTGTGAATGGAAAGCATGAAAACAAGTATTTGATACATAGAATGAGATAATATTCTTTAATATTTACATGTATGGTAATAGTGTAAAATTTGATTGAGATGTAAATAATAAAAATGTGGGGTAAAAAATAAGAAAATTAAATAGATATTGATTTTTCAACTTAGAAGTAAATAAAATAATAATAAATAATAAGAATTATTTGAATTAGAAACTAATGAATAATTATTTTATGTTTTAAAGGGTTGAATTTATGATTTTTAAGTATTCGGGCTTGTGCGGGCCGGGTTTCGGGCCAGGCCTCAACTCAAAAAATCAAGTTTAAGCTTGAAATAAAGGTACCCCAAATTAGGGCCAGATCAGACTTGACTTCGGGCCGAACTGGCCGCAGGCCCTTAGGCCATTTTTACACCCGTACTTAAGATCATTGTTTAACATCTGTATTTGGTATTCCTCTCTCTCTCTATATATATACATATACACACATACACACACAACGCATATGAGATGGTGTGGAATTCATTAACCGCATATGAGAGAGAGAGAGAGAGAGAGAGAGAGAGAGAGAGAGATAAAGTGCTTTTTCACGAGGCCAGGAGGACACCAGTTGCAGAAGAAAGTTTCATCAATAATTTTTTTTTTTACATATAGGGCAGGTCACCATTTTGTTTGATCTGATAATTTGATTGGTTCGCGAAACCATTTTGTCTCATGTGATTTTCAAAATCACATTATGTGAGCCTAAAAATATCGCTATTTTTATGAGCAAAAGAAAAATATGATTGATAAAAAGATAGTACAAGATATACAACTCAAAATCTCCAAAATCTTCCTCTCAACAACTAACCGAAAGCCCATACCAGAACCACCATCTCTCTCTGCTAGCGTTCTCATGGTTTTCTCTAATGTTTGCTTTAACCTCTTACATTTTCTTTAGCAGTGCCCTTAAGGTCTGTTTGGATGATAGGGATTGGAGATTAGGGAAAAAAAAATCATCAATACAAATGCAATGCCTAGTAATTATGCTTGAATTAGCTTGTATCCAATTCCAATTTCAAGGCTTCAATTCTATTGTGCCAAACATAAAATTAGCATTATTTTATTCAAAGCATTTAGACAAGAGGAATTTGTTTTAGATACAATATACATTTCAACTTGTTTTATCAGTTCTAGCTTTTGCTAAGTGGTTACATGGGTACTTGAAGTCTAATAGCAACTGTTGGCATCCAACAAACGTGAACAATATTCGTGATAGACTTATAAAAATAATATGTAACACTTGTAATTAAAGAGGCATCTTTTGAATTTGGGATCTAAAAAATAAACTCACTAACAGATTGGTAGATCAAATCAACTACACTTTTAGGTAAAGATTGAGCAGAGAAGGATAGGGTTGCATATGGAATAACATTGAGCATTGTGGTTGTCTAATTATTATTATTTCTGGACTCTAATGGGCTATTCAACGAGAATGTATTGAAGTATTTAGTTTAGCTACTTAATTATGATGATTAACTGCTTCATCTGGTAGGACTGAGGACATAAAAAGGCTAGAGAATTGGTGGACTAAGGGGGGGCTTTGAATATAATTGAGAGGAACTGTCCATCAATTTATAGTACTGGGGACAACTGATCACTGAATAATTCTGCTCAATATATATATATATATATATATATATATATATAGACATACACACACATTAGTTTCCGGCTACTGAATGAAATATTAGTAGAGTGGTGGTGGTGATTTCTTTTTTTTTTGGGAAGCAAAATTTTATTGAAAAGGAACAAAACCGAAGGAAACAACAAAAAAGCAACAAAGCTAGAGGAACAAAGAACAACATAAAAAGCAACAAAAACAGGAAACCCAGAGCAGGGGAGACCCTACCAACCCAAGAACAAGCACCACAAACACTAACAGGCAACAACAAAGGTTATCTGTTGCTTCTCATAAAGTCCCAGGATCTGCAAATGTGCCTATTGAGAGAAGAATTCTTCATTTTAGTAACCAGACAAATCTTCATTCTAACATTCATGATGATGATGATCTCATCTTGGATGCAAATAGGGGTTCTTTTCTGCTTTCTAAAAACTCTTCAACCAGATCTGATACACAGAGGCATCAAGGCTCCATCTTAAGACTCTGGAGTAAATGGTGGTGATTTCAGTCCACGATTGTTCCATTTCTTTGATTGTTGTGCGATGTTGGGCTTGTCTTGGGCCATGGATATTGAGACTTGTGTCACGGGCTGGGCTCTGACCCAAAAACTGCAACTGATGAGAAGAGGTACCGGGCCATGGATATTGAGACTTGTGTCATGGGCGGGGCTCTGATCCAAAAGCTGCAACTGATGAATAGAGGTACCGGATCGCTTATATGGCCTATGACCCCCCCTACTCACAACTGATGTGGGATCGTGACATACTCTCCTACCCGAATCCGCAATGCCCTCGTCGCAGTTGGGCCTCAAGGTGGGTTCGGGCTCGTTGGAACCCTGGGCGGGCTGGGCTGTATGGTTAGCACCTGGTCGCGGTCGGGCCTCAACGTGGGTTCAAGCTCGTTGGAACCCTGGGCGGGCTAGGCTGTATGCTTACCACTTGGTCATCAGAATCTCGGGTCGGCTCTGATACCATTGTACAAGTCGGGCTCCAACCCAAAAGCTGCAACTGATAGGTAGAGGTACCGGATCGCTTATATGACCTAAGACCCCTCTACACACAATCGATGTGGGATCGTGACATACTCTCCCACTCGAACAGCCGATGTGGGATCGTGACACTTGTCTTTAAATTAGGTATATACAGCGAAACTTTCGAATACTAACTTGTCTTAAATTACTATATTTTTTTTTTGGTAAAAAAAAAAGTGATATATAAATCTTTTAACAGACGAATTCACTCTAATAAGTACCACGATGTAAGACTTATCTTAATCAATGATACTATACTAATAGAAGAAATGCTATTAGGGAATGGTGCACATATGGAGTGGCATATTTGGGGATGATTAGGGCCCTATGCCTCCTCCAAATATTTGAGAAACTTTTTTATTAAAACTCTATAGTAATTTAGAAATTGTCACTTCTAAATGTTTTTTATATTTATAGAACCTCTGGATTTGTCAATAAGCATATGTCAAGGCATTTTCTTATTGTTTTGATAGAGATAAAAGTTAAAGATTAAAGTGATGATAATAGATAAAAGTATCTCAAACGGACCTTAGGAATCATTATTAGTTTACCTTTATGCGATTTTCCATGGTGAGCCCTACTTATTTGCTGGAGATTGGAGTAGGTGACATTGCAATACAAAGCTGCGACTGCCTTGAAAAGTTGAAGGGTACAGGACATGCAATCATGTAAACTTTGTCTACATAATTTTCAAATGATTTTGATTTTGGGAATGGTTGGTAATAGGTAATAGGTGGTTGTTGTTAAAGCTAGTCAAGATTGCTTCATCATATATGGGGAAATATTTTTTGGTGAGGCTGTTTACTCTACATTCGTAATTGATGTATTGTCATGTTTTCTCATTTTAATAAAAATTATTTCTATAAATGTTGAGTTTATGGAAAATAATGATGATGATATAAAATAATCGTTGCATTAAATAATTATTACATAAAAAGATAATAATACAGTAAATAATAGATGCTTTCCTCTTGATTCCAAACATATGGTACTTCTAAATTCTAACAGAATGAATTTGTTAATAGACCCATTAATCATAAGATTATTCCTCTAACCAAACTAAAACTGAATTAGTAAACTGAGCATTCCTAACTAATCTCTTGACAAATCTTCTAATAAACATACATTCAAAACTATAAAAATTACCTGTCAATGCTCCAATATCATCACAAATTATACCCGATGAAGATATATCACCTGTCACAGAATTAATCCTATTTATAGTACTTATTCATTCTTGTACAATAGTATATAAGAGAAAATTCATCTTGCTTGACTTTTTATCTCAATCACAATAGGTCACATATAGTGCACATTTATTTTTTTTATTTTATTTAATTATTATTCACATGATATTAATGTAATTATATACTTAGCAAATTGGGATGGAAACACTAAGTAGGAACAAATTCCTCCTACCTAGTTTGCACCCAAATAATTTCCTTATAATTATATATTTAATGGATTCTTAGAAAAATAGCAAGGCAGTTTGTTCAATCACTCAAACAAATTTTTAATTATTTTTTTAGTATTAATTACACTTTAATATCCTGAAGTTTAATCTCGATTTCAAATAAGGCCCTCGATTATCAATTGCAACAATTTAATCCTTCAATTTTTAATTTCATTTCAATTGAGGCCAATTACAAATAATCGTTAACAGTCATTCCAAATTGATTATATTTTAGTACTCTGTAATTTTATATTGGTTTCAAAATAGTACCCTGTAACTATATATAATTTTTAAATAATGTCCTATAATTTTATATAGGTTTCAAATGAGACTCTATAATTTTAAAGTGTAAACAGTAGTTATTAAGAATTTGGAATAACCGTCAACGATCGTTTGTACTTAACTTTCATTGAAATGAAATTAAAAATTGAGAAACTGAATTATTATAATTGATAATCGATGGTTTTATTTGAAATCAAGACAACTTGAAAAAACTAAAGTGTAATTAACTTTTTTTTTTTTTACATAATTTAGTTTTTCGTTTGTTTTTTTCTGTAAGTCCACTCTAAGAAACTTGTGGGTGATTGGCCGCACCTATAAAGTGCATCTTCCCTATTTTTTATGACGGCCCATACAAAACATCAACGATACTCCTTGATATTAGTGTGTGAAAGCATTTGTGCGATAGAATTGCGACTCCTGATGCAGTTTTATTCATCACTGGCGAAATAACTCATGGCTGCTTTCTCCCACAACGCAAGAAAGCCACATCAGAAGAAACGGATCCTAAATTTCGTTTGTTTGGATCAAAACATGATTATCCTTTAACATTGTGATTTTGTGATTTGGTACAGTGATGCTGGTACCAAACTAGGTATATGTATATGTTTGTCTATATTGAAAAGGGAATGAGAGATTTGTTTTAAAAAAAAAAGGATAATTGGTAGTTAGGTGGGTATGGGGACACTATTTTGCATATTTGAAAGCTTCTTCACATAAAAAAAAAATAGTGCTTTGAAATTAAAAAAAAAAAAAAGGAAAGAGGAATGGCTCTACCATGTGAACTGAACTACTGAAGGTCCAAATCTGTCCTCTTCTTCAATAGTTTGATTCCTTGATCTTGATGGCATTTCTTTAAGTTATCAGTAGAAATTTTGTAAAAAAGAAATAGTTGCTGCATTGGCTGTCACGCACGACTCTTGTCTGTGTGACACACTGACAATGCTACCTAACCACAAGCTTATAGTCAAGCAGATACGGCTGCCTAAAAGATTTTAGCAGAGTAATTTCAAATCCCTCAGATGCCCTCCCTGCCTTTTCCAATGCAATCACCTTTCTCCTTCCCAAACAATAACCAAATATATAATAATAATAATAATATAAATTACACTAATTTTTTTTAAATTTTTTGATAATTATATTAATCTCTTATAAAATTTTTAAAATTATATTAACTTTTTTTTGTTATACCTTGATATGTCATAAAATGACAAACCAATCTCCACATGACACGTGTATCTACAGAACAGCTAAAACTCATCCGTTCAGAATAGGATTAAGCAAATGGCATTCAGAACTTATAAATCGGAAGCCCATGCAACCCTCGAACTCGGAAGGCACTATGAACACTCACAAGAAGGTGCCAAACTTATTGCCGCCTTAAGCACCCTTCCGAACTAAGGATAAGGAAACAGTATTCAATAAGGAAACTGTCGTTCTTGTGCAGTGTTCAACATGGTAATTGCCACTCTCTGATGGTCAAATCCCTACTTTCACGACTCCAAATCCTAATCAACTTAAGAGATCCGCAGCCTATAAATAAGGCTCTAGGTACACTTTTATTTGGATGCTCATTCAATTACTATTACTTTCAGTATTTCAATTCAGTTTATTGGTTTTATCATTGGAACGGCTACCGCCGAAGCCAACCCGGTGACCTTCTGATTTCTTTCTTTGAGTATCCAGCGGGCACAGAAGAACGGAGCCTCCACTGATCAGAAAGTGCAGCATCATACCTGATAATATAGAGATATCTTTCCTCGGTCAATTTGTTTGTTTAAAATGACAAGATTACTCCTTTTATGGCTTTTTTTTTTTTTTAATTTTGACCATTTTTTATTTTCTAAATAAATATTGATAAAAATTTTAAATTTATTTTTATATAAAATAAAAAAAAAGATATTTACTGTAAATTTATTTTTAAATAAAATAATAATAAATTTTTTTAAAAATGTTAGAGAAAATTGGTCACAATTAAAAAAAAAAAGTAAAAATAAATAAATAAAATGAACAATTTTATCATTTTGAAAGAAAAAAATAAATGAGGGGAAGTATCTGTATATTGTCAAGTAAAGCAAGGGAGATCGGTGTAATTTTAGAAACTTCAGAAGAGATCAGTGCAATTTCATAAACTTTAAAAGATGTCAGTATAATTATTAGAAATCTCAAAAAAGGTAAGTGCAATTTACCCTAATAATAATCTTTATTTTAAATTAAAATTTTTTCTTTCAATTTTTTTTTTTGTTTTAACAATTAAAATTACATATGCAAAAGCCTTCAAATGCCAATAGTGTTATCAAACATGTTTCTTTCAGATTAAATATGTTTTTATAATATCGTGTTCCTCAATCTCAGTATATATTATGTTGAATAGTTATCATGAATTCATTTAGATTCTTAATGACCCGTTTGAAACCCAATGTGATCCAAAAATTAGGCAATGTATGGGTTTGGGTCTTGGGGCGCTCCCAAAAAAAACTTTGACCTATTTTAGCTCTTGGCCCGTTTTGTCTATTACGTTATAACCCGCTTATATAAGGATATTACTTTCTAAAATTTCGACTTATGAAAAGATAGTCGTTATTGAAAAAAATATTTTTTAAAGTTTTTTGCTCTTGTAATCTTTTTGATATATAGTGAACTGGTCATTGTTTTTTGTAAACATAAATATCTTGTCAAACTACGTAAATTTTATATCTTCTTTATGTATTTTATTTATTTTTACTTATTTAAGATTAATTTTTGATTGTTTAATTGCTTACGCATAACATATTCTTTAGTGGAATTCATTAGATTTAATAGAAAGTAATTTAAAAACAAGATAAATGATGAATTGGAGCCGATATATACTTTCTTGTTTCTTGTCCTTATAAAATTGAGGTTGTCCCAATAATGATCCCATATAGATCTTTATTGCTGTATTCTTATTTTTCTTGGACAAAAGAACATCACAATATTTTTCTTATTTTACTTTTCATTTTCAAAATTGTAAACTCTCAATTGGTACGAGACCATCTTCAACCCACCTTCAAATCTTCAAATTTGAAGGTTGAAAAGGGAAAAGAATACTCTTAACACACTTTCAAATTTGAAAGAATGAATAGTATTTTTATTTTTTATCTTCATATTTAAATGTTTACTATCCATTATTCAAATCACTATTCATTCACTATTCATCCACTAATTATTTTTATTATACTCTAAACTAATAATTATATGTTTTTATTAGTATCTTAATATATATTTAATTTTTTAATGTACTTCATTAGTTTTTAATATACTTTTTTTTATTTTCTAATCTATTTTAATTTGTAATTTCTTAAATATATCATAAAATTTCTAAAAAAGTGATAAATAATTAAAGTTTGGATAAATAGATGTTAAATAATTGTATTTTAGACATAAAAAATATTATGAAAAATGAGATTTAAAGAATGAATAGTAACTTGAAGATTGGTATAATTGAAATAAAAATATAAAAATATAAGACACACCATCTTTAAATATTGATATACCACTATGTGACACATCAACCACTGCATGACACGTGTAAGTACGGATCGACTCAGGCTCGGTCATTCAGATTATGCTCGGTCATACGACCTGGGCTCGGTCAATCAGATCATGATCAGCCACATGACTTATGTTCGGTCAATCAGTTCATGATCGGCCACATGACTTATGTTCGGTCATTCAGTTCATGCTCGGTCGTATAACTCATTCTCGGTCAATCAAAGGCGTAGCCCAAATGAACCGAACTCACAGTATCAAAGCAAGGTAGCTCTCCTACAAAGCTAAATATATACCGATGCAAACTTGCAGTACAATAAGTCAATAATCAGATCTTATCACCGCCTCAACAAGCTCCGAGCAAGGAATAAGGAAGTTGTTTCCAACAAGGGAACTGCCACTTTGAGTTTCCATATTCAACAAGGTAACTTATATCTCCGAAGATCTAATCCCTATATTCATGGTTCCAAATCCTAATCAACTTGGGAGAACAACCACCTATAAATTCAACCCTTAAGGTACGCTTTATTTTCATGCTCATTATTTTGGCTTTCATTACAAGTCTTTCAATTTAGTTTATTGATTTAAGCATCGGAGCGGCTACCACCGGAGCCAACCCGGTGGTCCTCTGATCTTCTGTTTCGAGTGTTTCGCAGGGAGCCGAGCTTGGATCTCGCGTGGGCCAAAAAGTGCAGCATCAGCTTGGCGCCGTCTGTGGGAACGACAATCACCAAGTGCTCTACTCAATCTAAGCTCATCTTCCGTTTATCAAAGGGATCATGGCTCCCAACTTGCGACCCAGGAAGAACACTCAAAACCCTCATCCTCAACCAACTGCCGGACGAGGAAAAGGGCGAGTGAATAATCCTGTACAGCAAGAACTGATCGAAACTAGGCGGCAGAACCAGTTGCTACAGGAACAGCTCTTGACTATGTCCAGGACCCTGGCAATGTTCACCCAGAATCATGAAACCAATCCTCAAAATCCACCCGTTGTCACAAACACTCAACAGGAGCAGCCTCCTGCGGCTGCCGGTGTTCATGTAGACCCCCAGCCGTCGATGGCAGCCGGCCGAGGAGTTCCCGCCTTTGTCCCGGAGGTCCATTATCGAAGTACTACCCGACTCCCCATCCCTGGGGCCTCGGGAGTAAACCGCGTTCCACAAGGGTCACCTCCTCAAGTGGTTCCTATACCACCGGTGCCAGAGAATCAAAACAACCCCCCAGTAATGGGCCAAGATCAGCCTACCCATGTAGGCCTTGAGGTCATGAGACCTGTTTCACAGCAGCCCGTCCCGCCAAGGGGGTCAATAAGAGCCGAAGAAGTTGCTGAATCAATAGACCGTACTACCGTCATAAGAGGTGCCCAGTATCCGGAATAGGACGAGCTGGCCAGACTACTCGGGAGGTCGGCCACCCCGTTTACCAATGCTATCATGGCTGAAGAAAGACCCAAGAAGTTTATCGTCCCTAAATTCACCCCTTATGATGGGACTGGGGACCCGGGGGACCACCTCTCTCACTACCAGCATACCATGGCTTTGCACGGTACTTCTGATGCCTTTCTATGCCGAACGTTCGTGACCAGCCTCAATGGTACCGCCCTGAAGTGGTTCCACCACCTCCCGCCGAACTCAGTATCTAGCTTTTATGAGCTCGGCAGAAGGTTCTTAGACAGATTCATGACTAGCAGGAGGCTAAGAAAGGGTCCGGAATTCCTTCTGAACATAAAGCAAACAAGGGAAGAATCACTCAAGGGGTATATAGCACGTTTCAACGCCGAGCTCACCGAGGTGACAGATTGCTGCCCTGGTTTCCTAGTGGCTGCTCTAGCCGCTGGACTTGCACAAGGAGGCTTTAGAGACTCCCTGACCAAAAATCCCCCTGCGGATATGGCGGCACTCATGGACCGTGCAAGGAAGTACATTAACCTGGAAGAGGCCAGGGACACCTCTAGAAAGGTCAAAGAGCAAGCTCAGAAAGACGATCAGAAGAAAGATAGTCAAAGGAAGGACGACCAAAAGAAGGACACCAGCTCGGCCAGGAAGAGAGTCAGGAGCCCAGAAAAAAGGGGGGCCCCCAGAACCTCCTACAATTCTGGGCTGAGGGAATTCAACCACTTTACTCCTCTAAACGCCTCTCCGTACAACATATTGAAACAAGTGAGATCTCGAGAAAATTTGAGATGGCCAGAGCCTTTGAAAGGAGACCCCAGCTATCGAGATCAAACCAAATATTGTGATTTTCACAAGGATCGAGGGCACACGACCAATACCTGCAAAGCTCTCAAGCACGAGATTGAGCAGCTAATAAGGAAAGGACGGCTGCAAGAGTTCGTCAAGCAGGACGGAGGACAGAACCCCCGTGACGAATGACCCCAGCAGAGAAAGGCCGACCAGAGGCAAGAACAAAAAGAGGGCAGGAACAAGCCCCCACGACAGAACAATCAGGTGATCTTCGTTCTACACGCAGATTCCCCTGCAACAAGCACCTCTAACAGGTCAAGGAAACGATATGCTCAGGAGGCCAGGTCTGCTCCCAACGTCATGCAGGTCGCTAACTTGGAGAAAAGGTTAAAGCCCGTACCAGAAATCCAATTTACGGATCATGACCTTATAGGAGTTCATTGTCCTCACAGCGACGCCCTGGTTATCTCCCTTAAGATCGCCAACTCCGAGATCCGAAGAGTCCTCGTTGACACTAGATGCTCAACCAATGTACTGTTCTACGACCCTTTCAAGCATATGAAACTCGACCCCAATGACATTAAGCCCACGGGCATAATCATGACGGGCTTTGACGGAAACACTAACACTCCACTAGGAAGGGTCGATCTGGCCACGACTGCGGGTGAAGAGGAAGGACAGAAGACCACGATAGCTGAGTACATGGTCATAAAAGCCAAATCTCCCTACAACGTCATAATCGGGAGGCCCTGGCTACATGAGATGGGAGCAGTCACCTCAACTCTTCACCAATGCTTGAAATACGTTCACAATCAGACAGTCTACTCCATCAGAGGATGCCAACCGACCTCCCGAGAATGCCATGCCCTCGCACTCAAAGCTAAGGCCCCCAAATAGCAATTACTGCACGGCCGTGAGTGCAAGGATGCAATCTACCCTTGCTGTCACGAGGCAGAAGACTGTCCCTCCAAGATTGACGAACCATTAAGCCCCAGAGGAAGGGATAGCAGAGCCAAGCCTATAGGGGAGCCTATTAAAGTCCTGGTCAGCTCAGAGGATCAAGGACGTTACCTGCAGATAGGTCCCGACCTAACACATGCCGAGCAGGATGAGCTGGTCAAGTTTTTGAAGAAAAACCTCTCTGTATTCGCCTGGGAGACAAGGGACATGGAAGGGATAGATCCTGACCTGATTACACACAGACTAATGGTGGATCCAGATCATCCACCAGTGAGACAAAAGAGAAGGCCACTCGCTCCAGAGCGGCATCAGGTCATCAACGACGAAGTTCAAAGGTTGCTCGACGCCAACATGATACGAGAGGTATTTTATCCTGATTGGTTGGCCAACACTGTTCTGATCAAGAAGAAGAACGGTAAATGGAGAGTCTATGTTGACTACACAGATCTCAACAAAGCATGCCCAAAGGATAGCTTCCCTCTTCCACGAATAGATCAGTTAGTCGATGCAACTGCAGGGCACGAGCTCATGAGCTTCATGGATGCTTATTCTGGGTACAATCAAATACAGATGCATCCTCTCGACCAAGAGAAGACTTCATTCATCGCCGAACGAGGTCTCTATTGCTATAGAGTGATGCCGTTCGGACTGAAGAATGCTGGAGCTACCTACCAACGTCTTGTTAATAAGATGTTCAGCTCCTTGATCGGCAGCACTATGGAAGTTTACATCGACGATATGTTGGTCAAGAGCCTAAGGAAAAGCAGCCATCTCCAGCACCTAGCGCAAACCTTTGATATTCTCAGACAATATAAGATGAAGCTCAATCCCTCAAAGTGCACCTTTGGTGTAACAAAAGGGAAATTCCTTGGGTACATAGTCTCCCAAAGAGGTATGGAAGCAGACCCGACTCAGATCGGGGCTCTGATCAGACTGAAATCCCCAAAGACCCGGAAAGACATTCAAGCTCTGAACGGCAGGATAGCAGCTCTTAGCAGATTTATTTCAAAGTCCACGGATCGGTGTCTACCATTCTTCAAGGCTCTAAAAGGTAACAAATCTTTGCAATGGACTGACGAGTGTGAAAAATCCTTTCGGGAACTCAAAAGGTACTTGGCTTCGCCCGAGCTCTTATCAAAACCGATCCAAGGAGAAAGGCTGCTTCTCTATCTTGCAGTCTCTGAGAACGCTGTCAGTTCGGTACTGGTCAGGCAAGACAGGAGCGTGCAAAGGCCCATCTTCTATGTCAGCAAAGCATTACTGGACACAGAAAAGAGGTACCCAGAGATCGAAAAACTAGCCCTTGCACTCATAGTATCTGCACGAAAGCTGAGACCTTACTTCCAAGCACATCCCATAGAAATTCCGACTGCTTACCTACTGAAAACAATCCTGAGAAAACCAGAAGTATCAGGACGGTTGGTCAAATGGTCGGTGGAACTAGGAGAGTTCGATCTATCCTACGTTCCACGAGTCTCAATTAAAGGGCAAGCCTTGGCAGACTTCGTCACAGAATTCACTCCCGCACTACTAAGCAAAGCACAACTCTCGGACGATATGGGGACTTGGAAGTTGTATACCGATGATCATCTACTGACCGAGGTGCGGGAGCCGGGCTAGTATTACACTCTCCTGATGGACTTACAACCGAAAGGGCAATCAGCTTGGGGTTCAAAGCCTCCAACAACGAAGCAGAATATGAGGCCCTTATCTTAGGGATGAAGCTAGCTCAGGAGTGTGAGGTACAGAACCTCGAGGTATTTTCTGACTCCCAACTGGTGGTTAGCCAAGTCCAAGGAGAATACGCCATCAAGGATGAAAGAATGCTTCGATATTCGGAGCTAGTTAACTTGCTGAAACATTCCTTCTGAACATTCTCAATCCAAAAAATAGAAAGAGGCCAAAATAGCAGAGCCGATGCCTTAGCAAACATGGCATCTCACAT
This sequence comes from Nyssa sinensis, assembly GCA_008638375.1. Classification (NCBI taxonomy): domain Eukaryota; kingdom Viridiplantae; phylum Streptophyta; class Magnoliopsida; order Cornales; family Nyssaceae; genus Nyssa; species Nyssa sinensis. The sequence continues at coordinate 65,103 of VIRR01000443.1, forward strand.
AAAAACGGGGGTGGAGTCAACGATAAAATTTTCTCACCAGCCGAGGCCTAGCACCGAGGAGATCCAGGTCGCCCAAGTCACAGAACAGCCTCAGAACTGGATGACACCTATACTCCAGTACTTGGAAGAAGGACTCCTCCCAGAAGACAGAAATAAGGCAAAAAGAATCCGCATCAGAGCAGCTCGGTATCTTGTCCTTAACGGAAAGCTCTACCGAAGATCTTACACTCAGCCATTGTTAAAATGCCTAGCACCTGAAGAGTCTCAGTACGTCTTGGCAGAAATCTACGAAGGAATTTGTGGAAATCATAACGGAGGGAGAACCATAGCCCACCGAGCCCTAACTCAAGGCTATTACTGGCCTGGAATGCTGAAAGAAGCAAAGGAATACACTCGAAAGTGTGACAAGTGCCAGAGGTTCGCCCCTTATCAGCATCAGCCACGACATGAGCTCATCCCCGTCACTAGCCCATGGCCCTTTGCACAGTAGGGAATGGACATCATAGGACCATTGCCTAAAGCCAAACCGAACAGGAGATACCTATTGGTGGCCATTGACTACTTCTCAAAATGGGCCGAAGCAGAACCATTGACTCGCATCACCGAAAAAGAGGTCCAGAACTTTACTTGGAGAAATATAGTCTGCAGGTTCGGCATACCTCATGTGATCGTCTCAGATAATGGCACACAGTTCGCTGGAAAAATATTCAAGAAATTCTGCCAAGACCTAAACATCAAACAGCACTTTTCCTCCACTGGTCATCCTCAGGCAAACGGGCAGGCCGAGGTCACCAACTGAACTATCCTGGACGCTCTCAAGAAAAGATTAGAGGAAGCTAAAGGGAGATGGGTCGAGGAACTCCTTGGGGCACTCTGGGCTTACCGGACAACCAGGAGAACTCCAACATCAGAAACTCCCTTCTCCCTCGCCTACGGAACTGAAGCAGTAATCCCTGTTGAGATCGGCATGCCGACCCTAAGGACTGAGGCTTTCAACGAAAAGACCAATGACCAACAACTAGCAGAAAATTTGGATTTGCTCGAGGAAAGGAGAGAGCAGGCCATAATCAGAATGGAAGCATATCAGCGCAGGATGGTTAACCGCTCAAAAATTGGCCTCAAACCTGCCAGTTTCCAAGTTGGGGACCTCATCCTAAGAAGGGTTTTCCAGAACACCAAGGACCCCACCATGGGGAAGTTATCACCGAACTGGGAAGGCCCCTACAGAATTACCAAGACAGTTAGACCGACCACTTATTGGTTGGAAAGCATGGATGGGAAACCTATTCCCAGGCCTTGGAACATGGAACATTTACGAAAATATTACCAATAAAGTACTTTCTTTTTATTTCAACATATTCCGTGAAGCATCTTAAATGTACAGACCTCTAAGGTCTGGTCCATCTCAAATGCACAGACTCAGGTCTGGTCCATCTCAATATACAGACTTCAGTTCTGGTCCATCTCAAATGTACAGGCTAAGGTCTGGTCCATCTCAAATGCATAGACTCAGGTCTGGTCCATCTCAAATGTACAGACTTCAGTTCTGGTCCATCTCAAATGTACAGACTTCAGTTCTGGTCCATCTCAAATGTACAGACTTCAGTTCTGGTCCATCTCAAATGTACAGGCTAAGGTCTGGTCCATCTCAAATGCACAGACTCAGGTCTGGTCCATCTCAATGTACAGACTTCAGTTCTGATCCATCTCAAATGTACAGACTTCAGTTCTGGTCCATCTCAAATGTACAGACTTCAGTTCTGGTCCATCTCAAATGCACAGACTTCAGTTCGGGTCCATTTCAAGTGTACAGACCTCTAAGGTCTGGTCCATTTCAAGTGCACAGACTCAGGTCTGGTCCATCCCAATGTACAGACGACAAGTCTGGTCCATCTTGGTAGACGAAGCTGATGTTTCATTACAAGCGCACAAAGGCACTGTGACAGAAGTTATAAACAGGCAAGAATAATCTTTAAAGTACTCAGTCATACTGACCGTATTCGGCAATCAAGCTCGGGCTTTGTTCTAAGAGGTCAAAATAACTGCCTTATACCAGTTTTTACAATTGTTGATTAGTGATCAGATTGATCGATTATTATTCGAGTTATCTTAAAGAAAGTCCATGATTCAAAAACCTCTCCAATATCAAGAGTTCGGCACAAGTCTGTTATTACTACACATTACTTCAGGATTACCATAAGTTAGTTCTGGAGACAACCCATGATCGGTAAAGACAGTACTTCGTAAACCGAGCAGGTTTACTTGTGTCATACTACAAACATCTAAGACCGAAGTTCTGTTACACACAACAAAGCATTGATACATTTTTTTTAGAACAGAACTCAAAGAATGCCAAACAACCGAAGAAAGATAGAGACAGAAACTGAAGAGAAGACATTTTCATTGATAATGCAAACTCGGTTACAAACATGATGAGACAGGATTAACAAAAAGTTTCCCTAAACTAGAGGGCTTGCAGATCCGTCGTCCTGATCACCATCTTCGTCCTCATCATCATCATTAATCCCCGATAGATCAATATCCGGGTACTTGGGGAGAAGCTTGGACTTGAAGTTGTCATAACCGAGCTGCGCAATAGTATCTCCCATCTTCTCCAGCTCGGTCTTCAATCTGGCCTCGGTCTCAACCTTGGCCTCATCAACCTTCTGAACAATTGAAGACTGAAGAGCACTGTTCTCCTCCTTCAGCTTGGTCAGGTCCTGAAGAAGGGAGTCTCGTTCAGATCGCAAAGAATCCCTCTCAAGTTTAACAGAATCCCTTTCGGATTCCATAATTGAGAGGCAATTCCTCGCCTCCTTCAGATCGTCCTCGGCTGTAGTGGCCCGAGATTGAGCCGTACCGAGCTGAAACCGAGTTTCATCTAGCTCCTCTTCCAGCCTTTCCACGGCCTGAAGGTCAACTGTGGCCTCCATCAGAGCGGCCAAATTATGCAAAGTCTGTAAAAATAAAACAAAAAGCACATCAGTAAGGAGAAGAAGAAAGAAAAACGCCAAAGAAGAAAGGTCGGTCGTTACCTTCAAATGGGCCCTCATGGCACCAATCACTGTCTTCTCAGTACCCTTCCTGGTACTGCAGGAAGGGGAATCCGTCCGAGGGGCCTCCGCCCAGAAGTCCTCAATGGCTTGATGGACAGCCTTGTATCCATCAGGCATCTCAGTACCTACTTTGGCCTTACCCCTCTGTTGAGAGTTTTGGGTCGAAGAGGGGACAGGCCTTAGCACCGCCGTACCCCTCTGAGGGGCAGAAGAGGGTTCCCTGATCACCACCCCCTTTTGGGGAGCAGAGGAGGGTTCCCTGATCACAACTCCCTTCAGAGGAGGCCGGGAAGAGGGAGAAGCAGAGGAGACAGCCCCCTTCTTGGGAGGCGCCGAAGAGGACGGGTCAGTCGTCCTCGTCTTCTTCGAAGAAGATGCAGAGGGAGGAGGCTGGCTCGCCACCCTCTTCTTCTTTAACGACCCCCATTTTCCAGCAAGAGATTTGAGGACGTCATCAACAACACCCTTATCCTTGGGAGGCATTGTAGGGCCTGAATGAAGAATGGCTCGGTAATCCCTGTTTGGAGTCTAGAGGAGCCTCTTGTATTGGTCTTTCAAAACAAGGGTGAAGTGAGGCCTCTTCTTGACGCTCTTGGCTACACAAAAGAGTTTTGAACAAAGGTTAGTCAGATACACAAGAACAAGTACAAAGCAAAATTACAAAAGAAAAGGGTGTCTCACCCATAAACCCCGTGCTCCGGGGGAACGTGGAGAACTGGTCCTCAAGGTCGGTCACCTCCCATTCTCCACCAACAAAAAAGAACCGATCCTTCCAAAATTTGTTGGAGGACGGCACGAAAGTCAAAGGACGGAAGCCCTTGTCAAACGACATATAGTAGAGGCCCTCCGCCTTCCTATATTTAAGATCCATTTTACTACGGATCAAGTCTAAAGAGACCTCAACATCATTCAGGCGACCTAAGGCCATAAACCCTAACAGATGCCTCCAACTGTTTAAAAGCAGATCGGCCGGGTAGAGGTTGAACCAACAGAAAAAATCCCTAAGCAGTCTAGGGAAAGGAAGGCGTAACCCCATCTCGAACCAAGCGGTGTAAACACAAATTTCCCCATCCTGAACTTCCCAAGGGTAGTCGAAGTCATCGGGAGCCCTAAGGGTGACATTTGGAGGAATCTCATACTTCTCCCTAATAGCCTCTAACCAGGAGGGTGCCACAGTACTCTCTGTTTGAGAAGACTGACCTGAGACTTCACCCTCTCTATCCCTAGACTCCGAGAAGGCATCAACGATTCTAACTGAGGGACTAGAGTGGGTCTCCTCCGATTCAGTCCCCGAAGAATTGCTACCCCTAATTAGGGTTTGTGACGAGGAAGGAGCCTCCGGGAGGCTCCCCGACCCATTACCAACATCAGACGATGCCGAAGAAGTCGACATTTCAAAATAACCGAAAGGAGAGGAAGAGAAAGTGAAAAGATGAACAAAAATACTAAAACCGAACCTGAATCAAAGTAAGAGACTTCGGATGAATGGGATTCTTCACAAGGTAGCTTGCTGGTTCGACAATGTCGGATGTATATCTCACTTCGCAGAGTAGAAGATGGTAAAAAGAATCGTACAAGGCTCTTTCCCCCTTTTATACGCATCCAGAGAGTAATTGCTGCCCAGGCGAACCGTCGCGACAGTATCGCAACAATAATGACGTGAGAAACCCAAGGACCGGCTGCGCAATAAATGATGTACCAACGGACGTCTCGAGAAACGAGACGACAGAACGCATGGCTTTTCGGACGCTCATAAAACCTTAGTTATGACCCGAGCTCAAACTAAGGCTTGGGGGGGAGTAACTGATATACCACTATGTGACACATCAACCACTGCACGACACGTGTAAGTACGGATCGACTCAGGCTCGGTCATTCAGATTATGCTCGGTCATACGACCTGGGCTCGGTCAATCAGATCATGATCGGCCACATGACTTATGTTCGGTCAATCAGTTCATGATCAGCCACATGACTTATGTTCGGTCATTCAGTTCATGCTCGGTCGTATAACTCATTCTCGGTCAATCAAAGGCGTAGCCCAAATGAACCGAACTCACAGTATCAAAGCAAGGTAGCTCTCCTACAAAGCTAAATATATACCGATGCAAACTTGCAGTACAGTAAGTCAATAATCAGATCTTATCACCGCCTCAACAAGCTCCGAGCAAGGAATAAGGAAGTTGTTTCCAACAAGGGAACTACCATTTTGAGTTTCCATATTCAACAAGGTAACTTATATCTCCGAAGATCTAATCCCTATATTCATGGTTCCAAATCCTAATCAACTTGGGAGAACAACCACCTATAAATTCAACCCTTAAGGTACGCTTTATTTTCATGCTCATTATTTTGGCTTTCATTACAAGTCTTTCAATTTAGTTTATTGATTTAAGCATCGGAGCGGCTACCGCCGGAGCCAACCCGGTGGTCCTCTGATCTTCTGTTTCGAGTGTTTCGCAGGGAGCCGAGCTTGGATCTCACGTGGGCCAAAAAGTGCAGCATCAAATATGAAAAAGATATCAAAATAAAGATGAATTTAACGATCCTGAGTGAGTTGAAGATGTTCTTATACGAGACAAATAGAAGTGGGGCAGTAATATTGGTGCTCCAACCTTTGGTTTTAATCATTTAAATGACAACACTGCCCTTTAGTTTAATATTCCCCTCAATTCTCAAACCCAAGCAAGCAAGCCCTTCTCTGTACCTCCTCAATAATCTCTCGACATCCCTGTGCTGAAACAACACTAACTTTGCCCTAACAAGGAGCGCTACTGTAAAACCCTTGCAATCTCAATCATCTTAGATGCAAAATATGCAACCCCATCTCAAGTTTAACGAAAGAGCTCTTTAATTTAGCTATAAAAAAACAATTTCCATACAAATAGAAGACATACACTTAACCTAAAAAGCACTGATACAGACACATGACACGGATATGACACGATACGGACATGCAGACATGTTATTTCTCAAAAAAGTAGGACACAAACACATTAACGATACGTTAAATATATATAATTTTTTAATATGACCATATAATAAAAACATAATGTTATTTCAATCAACCTTGGCATAAAAATACACAAATTTAAAAAATATTATTAAGATATGAAAATAGTAAAGTCATTAAATAAAAATTAAAGAACTTCTTCATTTAATCATCAACATTCATAATTCGAGTGTCCGGACATGTGTCCAGAAAATGTCCGAAAAGTATCGGTGTCTGACACGTATCCGACACGTGAGCCAAAATCCGTACTTCTTAGTACTTAACGAACAAGTATGTGGGTCTTTGAACACCAACTCAAAGGATCAAGTTCAAATCACCTAAAATCATCAATATATGCCATCAGCCTACTATTTATTTTGGCTCTTTGTCAGATAATCATCAGGTTACTTCAAACCAAAAAATATATACTCAAGAAAGAAGGGAAGTAGAAAACCTCAGGACTCAACATAAGTTGGGAAATAAAATACAAATGAATAATAGATGACACGGTAAAGTATTCATATTATAAAGAGAAAAAAAAAAAGGATTCGATAGGGGAATCAAGTATTTCTGATGTGGATCTTCCATGGCAAATATACTCCATCTCATTCTCGCCGCTATCTTCGAGGTTCTAATCTCGTTTTTATTTTTAAAAAATAATTTAATAATTTTCTTAACAAAGATATAAACTATTCTTATTCTAACTCCTGCTAGGTATAGTGGAATATTTCGAGAGAAGTAATGAGATGGATTTAAGGGGAGGGATCCTGTAGAGCTATTTCAAAATGACCCCACTTGGGATGAGTCTTGCGAATTTAAAATGGAGAGAAATGAAATTATGTTGGTGTTGCGAGAAATTAATTATTTTTAAATTTGCATCAATTTTGCGATGGAGCTGTTGGTGGGATCCTCATTAATTATTAAATATTAAATATTTATTTATTTATTCTATTTTCATATATTAAAACCAGAAGCATGCAGGTTGATAAAAATTTAGAATGATATTTGTTATTTTTACGTAAAGGGGATTGGACAGAGTTGAATCTCACCTCAAATTCTATGGAAATTTACAGGTTTTTCCTCAAAACTTATTTGAAATGGAACGTGGCGACGAGCTGTTTACTTGAGCCATGGAGTAGGCATCTTAATCTACTGAGCAGAGGATAGCAATCATCCGCCAAAAAGAAAAGCATTTGTTTTCATATCAGCCAGAGAGATGGAGAATGAAATAGAAAACGACGCCACAAGCTGCCAAAACCTTACGCTGCCTCTCCATATGTCTTTCGTCTTGATTCCCCTTCCCTCTCTCTCTACACACCAAACGAATCTCTGCCCTTTTTCGTTGCCCCTTCTCTCTTCTCAATTTTTAAAAAAAATGTTACTGGATAATCGAAGAAATAAACGAAATTAACTTTAATTTCTGAACCTGTACCGTCACGCATAAACGGATACGTCCCTGAACCTCCTTTGTTCTCTCTCTCTCTGTCTCTATATTCCTTCTCCGCCCACTCCAGAGACAAACTCCTCTGTTCGTTTCATTTTACATCTCTTTTAAAACTTTTGGTTTCCAAGAGACCTTGAATATTCCCCAATCTCCATCCTTTTCGCTAAAAAATTCCAGGAAACATGTACTAGTCTTCAAGATAAAGTTTCTCCAGATTTTCTGATCAACAAAGAAAAGTAGATTCAAAGGCGTCATCTTTTAGTACTCTTCAACTCCCAAGTAATTTCTCTCCACTTTTTTTCTTCCTTTTTGATAAAAAGCTTTCCATGAGAATTACTTCATCAGCTCTATCCAGTCGCAAGTAAACCAAACGCACCAAGAATATTACATTGAACCGGTTTCACATTGATCGTAGTGAGTCCGAAGTCAGAAGCACGTGAACTTGAAAGTCTAGACGGTTTTGGATTTCTGCAGACATGCTATATGTTTGAAGGTCAATTTATTGTGAAGACAATGGAAGAATTAGCTACCGTTATCACGTTTCTCATCTTTATATTTTCACTCTTTGATCGATCTCTCGCCGGTTTACTTTCGAACACGGTCCCGGCTTTTCCAGTCCAGAGCGAGCCTCAAACCTGCCGACTTGACCTCTCTGCGGAGCTCTTCGGCGGAGTCAAGGACGCGTGTGGCCGCAACCTTGACCGCAGTCGGTGCTGTCCTGTGCTCGCAGCGTGGCTCTTTGCCGCACACGCTCGCTCCGCCCTGGAGGTTACTGCGGCACCGCCGGCTTCCTCCGACCTTCCTATGATGCCGGATGATTCGCAGAAGTGCGTCAACTCGCTCCAGAGCTCTTTACAGAGCCGCAACATCCACATTCCTCAGCCCAACGCTTCGTGTGACGCGGTTCTCTGTTTCTGTGGCATTCGACTGCATCAAATCAGCTCGCTGAGTTGTCCCGCCGCGTTTAACATTTCTACCCCTCGGAATGCAACACCGACGGCTGCTGTGCGGAACTTAGAACGTAATTGCCGGAATTCGTCATACGCCGGTTGTACCAAGTGCCTTGGAGCGCTACAGAAGGTCAGTATTTCCCCGAATCCCTTTTTCCTTTTGGTTTTAGTTTATTTTAACAAATATCCCAGATTTTTTTTTTTCCATTTTACCAGATTTTGAATTTGCAAAGAATTTTATAATGTATATATATATATAATGTATATATATTTGAAATAATTTTGGTTAGAATTTTCTGTTTTTTTTTTTAAAAAAAATGCAATTGCATTTCACTTGATAGGTGAAGGACATTTTATAATGTATATATATTTGAAATAATTTTGTCTCACTATTACTTTCCTCTTTGACCTTGTTTGTGGTGGTGAACTATATCTATTACAGCTAAAGAGTGAGGGTAGAAACGGAACGGACGACCGAGCGAGCAAGATGTTCAGCAGAGACTGCCAGCTAATGGGGCTCACCTGGCTGCTAGCACGTAACAAGACGACCTACATTCCGACGGTGTCGGCAGTGTTGCGCGCCATAATGTACAGTGCGCACCCACCCCACGAGACCAAGTGCAGCCCCGATCAAGAGAACATGCCATTGGCCGTTGATTCCCTCCAGTTCGACAAAGCCGGTTCCTCTGCGTCTCCCGCTCTTCCTTTTTGGTCCACAGTTTTGCCCCTAAGCATTCTTGCTTCTATTTCTATGTTTGTGTAGGACGTTACGATATTTGGCTTCTTGCCCGTTGCCTTTTTGCTTTTTTGTAATGTGCTGTCGGGTGGGTCACGTGAAGCTAGTTGACAAAACGGAACAACGGGGCCTTCTTTTTTTTTTTGTCTTTTTGCCCACTGTAAATTTCAGGTCACTTTCAAATTTGTTTTCACATGTAGTAAGAGAAATGTTTTTTTTTACCTAGTTACCTCCCCTTTTCACTCTTCATCAATTTTTTTTTTGAAAATAATAAAACTAGTTTTTTCATATTTTTTTTCAATTTTCTAATTTTGACCAAATTTTTTTTTATTTTCAAAATAAATATTAATAAAAATCTTAAATTTATTTTTATATAAAATAAAAATAAATTATTTAGCTTATTTTTAAATAAAATATTTAAAAAATAGAAAATATGGCTCAAAATTAAAAAAAAAACATACAAAAATAAATAAATAAACAGGACAACTTTATCATTTCGAAGAGAAAAAAAATTGATTGGAGAAAAAATATCTGTATATTATCAAATAAAGTAAGATAAGTCAGTATAATTGTCAGAAACCTCAAAGAGGTTAGTGTAATTTATCCAAATTTATTAGTTTGTGATGCTGCACTTTTTGACTCGCAACACGTGAGGGCTCCGTGACCTGTAGAACACTCAGAAAGATGATCAGAGGACCACCGGATTGGCTCCGGCGGTAGCCGCTCCGATGCTTAAGTGAGTAAGGGAATTGAAAGACTGTATTGAAAGTCAAAGAATGAGCATGAATTCAATAGCGTACCTCTAGGGTTTAATATATAGGCCGAAGCTTTCCTAAGTTGATTAGGATTCGACGCCATGAATATAGGGATATGATCATCGGAGATTGCTGTTACCTTGTGGGCATTGAGTCGTAGATGGAGATCATCATAAATGGTAGTTTCCGTATTGGAGACTGCTTCCTTATCCTCTGCCCGGAATCCGCTAAGGCGGAGATAATCATAAATGGTAGTTTCCGTATTGGAGACTGTTTCCCTATTCTTTGCTCGGAATCCGCTAAGGCGGTGACGAGATCTGAAGCTCTGGTCTGGACCCTGTGATCAGTTCTGGATATATTTGTTTGGTCACTTCCGACCTTATGTGATGATCTGGATGTCATTGGCTGAGCGAGAATCATGCTAGCTGAACATAAATCGGACTGTGGTCATACGTGTCAAGTGTTGATTGGCCTGTCTTTTTATGGTATATCAGTTACTCCCCCCCCAAGTCCTAGTTTGATGTAAGTAACTAGGGCTAAGAGAGTTATGTGTCTCGCTTTTTCGCCTTCCAAGACAATTGTTGGGGCGCCATTTATTGCGTAGTCGGCGATTAAGTCTTTTCAAGGTCACAATTATACTGGGCGGACAGTTGGTTTTCTCGAGAGCATCATTGTTCTGAACCGTCATGGCGTTTGGGCTTGGTGGGTCCCTTCTGATACCGTGTTTATAAATACGGGATGAGATTTTTGAAATGACCTTTCCCTCGACATTTTTACTGTGCTAGAAGATTTCATCCGCCATTGTTGGTTCGTGCGACCTTGAAGAATACAGATCCCCTAAGTGAAAACAGGTTCGACTGATTTTTCCCCCTCTCTTGCTTCTTTCTTCTTGAGTTTGAGAATAATGTCTGTTCCTTCGGAATCTCGAATTGTGAATGAGGGAGTAGGAGACCATTCTGAGATGGCTGGTCCGTCTGTTGTAGGAGATGTAGGTAACCCTGCTCTTGAAATTATTAAGGAGAGGCCTGTTGATCCTCCTCCTAGTCCAGGGGTTAGAATAGTTGATGCTTTCGAAGAGCCCCGAGACAGGGCCGGGGAGACCTCTGGTAGGTCTTCTCATAGAGAAGAGGGTGAGAGTGCCGTCACTCAAAGCCTCTTGGATGAATGGAGGGTGAAATTTGAATTTCCCCCAAATGTGACTTGCAGAGTTCCAGGACCCATGGACCGTCCCCAAGATGTTAAAGCCGGAGAGATTTGCGTTTTCCTTGCCTGGTTTGAAATGGGCTTAAGGCTTCCATTGCCGGATTTAGTCAGGCAATTCTTTTGCTGGTTCAAGCTCTGCCCTGCCGACCTGAATCTCAATAGCTGGCGGCATCTTCTAGGATTTATGGTGCTGGGACATCTGAACAAAGTGGACGTGTCTCTGGACTTGATCCGTAGCAATATGGATCTGAAGTTCAAGTAGGCAGAGGGCCTCTATTATATGTCCTTCGAGAAGGGGTTCCGACCCCTGTCTTCCGTTCCTACTTCCAACAAGACGTGGAAGAAGTGGTACTTCTTCGTTGGAGGAGGATGGGAGCATAAGGACTTCCAGGCCGGAGAGACCTCGTCGTTTCCTTGTGTTACGGGCCATAGGGGTGAGACTTATTCTCTTGGGTTTGCTTTAGCTTTGCTTATATCCTCAGAACTGACAAACTTGGTATTTTTCATTTCCTTTGTGCAGTCAAGAGTGCTCGGAAGAGGCCCAAGTTTACTAAGGCTCTGCAGGATCAGTACCGGGCTTTGCTTTCAACTTCTAACCGGGCTCATACTGTTATCGTCACTCCGGACCAAGTGATGGCCACCCGTAGCGCAGAGTTTAAAAGGAGGCTAGCCTCGAGGTGGGAAGTGCCGAAGCCTCAAGTGGTGGGGGAGTCTTCCTCCCCAGCTGAGCCTGATGCTCCTTTAGAAGTGAAGAGGAGGAGATTGATCTCTGGTTCCCCTAAGCCCTCCCCTGCCGAGGCTGAGGAAGCCGAGCCTGCCATTCCTGTATCGGCTGTTCCTCCTGGTCCGAGCAAGAGGTCTAGGAAGGGGAAAGCTCCTGCCGCACCTTCTGAGCCATTTGTTGAGCCGGATTATCAAATTGCCAAGAAGGCATTTGATCAAATATGGGCTCAGGGCCCACATCGGTACAGAGGGGATAATCCCTCCAAATTGATGACTGAGATGATGACTCTCCAGATGAAGGTAACTTCTGAAGCCTTTCCTTGGCCTTTTGTTTGCTCATTTGTTTCACTCTAATTTATCTGTCTTGCTTTATACAGAGCATGCATAGTTTAGCTGCTCTGATGGTGGCCCCCATGGGCCTTGAGGAGGCCGAGAAGCTGAGGACGGAGGTGAACGAGATGAGACTGGAGCTCAGAACAGCCCGTTCCAAAATTCAGTCTGCTGAAGAGGGTCTGGAGAAAGCTACCACCAGCCTTAAGGTAGCAGAGTCTGAGAGGGATATATTTGCTCAGACGATTGAGAGGCTTGAGGCGGAGTTGGTTGGTCTCCGTAGTTCCATTGATCAGAGGGTTCAGGAGGCAGTTGGTCAAGCCAAAGCTGAGGCTGAGATGGAATTAAAAGAGGAAGTTGATCAGATGGGTGATGACCTGATCCTGCTCGGCTTTGAGAATTTCCGAACTAGATTCCAACTTCAGTTCCCGGACTTTGATGTGTCATCAATCGTTCCTCCTGAACCTATCTCATCTCGTCCTGATCCGGATAAGACTGCTGGGGCTCGTGCCCTTAATTTGGAAGAGGACGTAGGCCCCTCTGGGAAATCTTGAGGCTTTATAGGCTTTTGGTTCTTTTTTTTTTTTTTTTGATGTAGTGAATATATTTTCCCTTTTGATCAATAAGATTGACTTTTCTTCAGATTTTGCTTGTATTTTTCCCTCTTGTGAATTTTGTTGCAAGTGTGGCTGCTCTGAACCCTTTGTATGTTAGGTCAAACAGTTGCTTTCTAATCTTCAATACTTGTCATTGAATAGTGAATATAGATCTGCCTTATTAAAATAAGACGAGAAAGTAGATATAGCCAGATAGATAGAGCCTGACAGAGCGGGAGTGGATCTCTGTTGAGCCCTGAGATAGACTGCTCTGAATTAAGAGTCTGTGAGGTTAACTGAGCAGCTTGTGCTCGTTATTATGATGCTCGGTATGCTGAGTATTCTGGATTGGGATATATCCGATCTGTTTGGTCTTTGTTATATGTCTTGACCCGTTATGAAATAGTTAAGACCAGTAGGTCTGAATCTTTGAATTGGGGGTCTATTTACTTTAGACTTTGTTCCCCTTTTTATCGATTTGGGAGCTTAAGTACTGGACTGCGGTCTCTGTCTTGAGAATTCTGTACTCTGTCTCTTGGTATATTGAAGAGGCTTATTTAATGCACCGCTTAGTCATTCGACTGTCGTTTGGGTTTTCGAGGCCACTCTCTTTTTCACCGTTGCGACGGTTCGGTTAGGTGGCTTTTGGACTTCAAGGGTCTATATATATGGAAACGGGGCATACGGTTGCGCTCAACCCTTTTGCTCCCTGATTTGTTTGTGAGAGAAACCTCATATGCTACCGGAGTTTCTCCCATTCGTCCGGAGATGATGGAAGATTCCTTGCCTGAGTTAGGAATAATGAGCCTGCGGCCGAGAGTTAACCTTCCTCTTTTTTCAGTCTCCAAGGAAGGATTGAAGGAGGCACAAGTCTTCTTGTTTCCTCTGGCATCCGGTCGAGATTTCTCCGATTGGTGGTGGCCCCTCCCTGATTCAACCGAGGCCTGGAGTGTTGGTGATGAAGACGAAGGTGAATTGCCTCCCCTTCCTCACACTCTGTCAGAGACCCTTGCTCCAAGTGGCTGGGGTGAAACAGACAGTGTGAAGAAGAAGATTGAAGGTGGGTTACCTTCTCCCCCATGTGACTTGGCAGAGACCCTTGCTCTATTCTTCTGAGGAGTCATGCCGATTACAAAGGTGGAGAATGAAAAAGTCTCTTGGGGCCCATGGCCCCCATCATCCATTGGTCATGGGACCAGTGATAGTGATGATGAAATGGCCTGGGCACTACTTGATGCAGACTGGGGTTCAGGGTTTCTTCCTTTCAAATGGAGCCGATGAAGGCGGTTTTGGAAGTTTTGGATCCTGTGCCCCTTTATCATCCCAGGAGAAGAGCCATTATGTTGCTAAGCATAGCTTCTGTAATAGCTTCTGTAGTAGCTTCTGTAATAGCTTCTGTAACAGCTTCTGTAATAGCTTCTGTAATAGCTTCTGTAATAGTGTCTTTGTACTGATGTAAATCTTTTGAGTTATGAATAAAGTTGAATTTCTTCTTCCCAGATCTGATATTTTCTGTGAATATGCTCTTTTGAAGCTTAAGCGCCTTCTCATGCATTTCTGTTTGTTCTGAAATTAAATCAAAAAGCTTAAAAAAATGCCAGAGTCGACGTACTTTACCTTTGGTTGAAACCACAGTACTAGTCTGTTTGGCAGATAAGCCAAATAATATAAGTATCAGATCCGAGGTGTTCCGATCTAGGAAACTTTAGTTGATAGATGCTCGGAACTTCTGCCTTTGGATAGACTGGATCACAGAATCTGCTAATTGACGGTGGACCAGGCTCGGAAGGCCTGTGCATTAAAGTAGTCTAGGCTTGGTAGGCCTGCATATTTTATGAGCCGAATATTTAAGATCTGTATAGCATGGACTAGACTCTGAAGGTCTGTGCACTGTAGATGGACCGAGTGGACACTCGTACATTATGGACCAGGCTCTGTAGGCCTGTGCATTAATAGATGGACCAAGTCATAAGACTTGTGCATTAATAGATGGACCAGGCTCTGAAGGCCTGTGCATTAATATATGGACCAAGTCATAAGACTCGTGCATTAATAGATGGACCAGGCTCTGAAGGCCTGTGCATTAATAGATGGACTAGGCTCTGAAGGCCTGTGCATTAATATATGGACCAAGTCATAAGACTCGTGCATTAATAGATGGACCAGGCTCTGAAGGCCTGTGCATTAATAGATGGACCAAGTCATAAGACTCGTGCATTAATAGATGGACCAGGCTCTGAAGGCCTGTGCATTAATAGATGGACCAAGTCATAAGACTTGTGCATTAATAGATGGACCAGGCTCTGAAGGCCTGTGCATTAATAGATGGACCAAGTCATAAGACTTGTGCATTAATAGATGGACCAGGCTCTGAAGGCCTGTGCATTTATAGATGGACCAAGTCATAAGACTTGTGCATTAATAGATGGACCAGGCTCTGAAGGCCTGTGCATTTAATAGATGGACCGTTTTAAGGAAGTAAAAGAAAAAAAAAAAAAAAAAAAATCTTCATTGATAATACTTCCGCAAGTGTTCTACGTTCCATGGCCTAGGAACAGGTTTCCCAGTCGTGTCTTCAAGCCAGTAAGTGGTAGGTCGAACGACCTTCGTTACTTTGTAGGGGCCTTCCCAATTTGGTGACAACTTTCCCATAGTGGGATCCTTGGTGTTCTGAAAGACTCTTCTTAAGACGAAGTCGCCAACTTGAAAGCTGACTGTCTTGAGTCCTATCCTGGATTTATTGACCATTCTTTGTTGGTAGGCTTCCATCCTGATGCTGGCCTGATCCCTTCTCTCTTCGAGCAAATCCAAGTTCTCCATCAGCTGCTGATCATTGGATTCTTGCTCAAAGGCCTCAGTCCTCAGAGTTGGCATACCGATTTCAACCGGAATTACTGCTTCTGTCCCATAGGCTAATGAGAAGGGTGTTTCAGATGTGGGAGTTCTTCTGGTTGTACGGTAGGCCCAAAGGACTCCTGGGAGCTCTTCTGCCCACTTCCCTTTGGCTTGTTCCAACCTTTTCTTTAACCCATCAAGGATTGTTCGGTTGGTGACCTCTGCCTGCCCATTTGCTTGTGGATGGCCTGGAGAGGCAAAGTGCTGCCTGATGTTGAGATTTTCGCAGAATGCCTTGAAGCCTTTACCAGTAAATTGTGTCCCATTATCCGAGATAATTACACGTGGTATGCCAAACCTGCAGACAATATTCTTCCAGGTGAAGCTTTCGACTTCCTTTTCTGTAATATGCGTTAAAGGTTCGGCTTCGGCCCATTTAGAGAAGTAGTCGATAGCCACCAGGAGGTACTTCCTGTTTGGAGGTGCTCGTGGTAACGGTCCCACAATGTCCATTCCCCATTGAGCAAAGGGCCAGGGGCTAGGAATCGGGATGAGCTCGTGCTGAGGCTGGTGTTGGTACGAGGCGAATCTCTGACATTTGTCACACTTCCGAACATATTCTTTAGCCTGTTTCAGCATGCCGGGCCAGTAGTAGCCCTGTGATAGAGCTCGGTGGGCTATAGTTCTGCCCCCATTGTGATTCCCGCAAATTCCCTCGTGAATTTCAGCCAAAACATATTGTGACTCGTCTGGAGCCAAACATTTTAACAGAGGTTGAGAATATGACCTCCTGTAAAGTTTGTTGTTCAAGATCAGGTACCGAGCCGCTCTGATTCGGATTCTCCTGGCTTTGTTTTTATCCTCTGGGAGGAGCCCGGATCTTAGATACTGGAGGATTGGGGTCATCCAGCTCTGGGACTGTTCATCAACTTGAGCAACTGATGCTCCCTCAATGCTGGATCCTGGCTGAAAAGAGATTTTAACGGTGGAGTCTGTTTCAGACTTGAGGCGGGAGGCCATGTTAGCCAGAGCATCTGCTCTGCAGTTCTGATTTCTCTCAATCTTCTGGATAGTGAAAGTCTGGAAAGAATGCTTTAAATGGTTCACCAGTTCGGAGTACCGAAGCATCCTGTCATCCTTAATGGCAAACTCTCCCAAAACTTGGCTTACTACCAGTTGGGAGTCGGAGAAGACATCGAGGTTCTGAGCCTCGCATTCCAGGGCAAGCTTCATCCCTAAGATTAGGGCCTCATATTCAGCTTCATTATTAGAAGCTTTAAATCCCAGGCTGACTGCTTTTTCCGATGTAAGTCCATCAGGGGACTGTAGTACCAGTCCTACCCCTGATCCTTGATCGGTTGACGATCCATCAATATACAGCAGCCAGGTTCCTGTAGTTTCGGCGATTTGTGCTTCGTTCTGCAGTGCCGGGGTGAACTCGGCTACAAAGTCGGCTAAGGCCTGCCCTTTGATGGAGTTTCGGGGTACATATGCTATGTCAAACTCCCCTAGCTCCACAGACCACTTGACCAATCTTCCCGATACCTCGGGTTTCCTCAGTATTGACTTTAGAGGATAAGCAGTTGGAATCTCAATTGGATGGGCCTGGAAGTAAGGTCGAAGCTTTCGGGCTGATACGACCAAGGCATAGGCCAGCTTCTCTACTTCTGGGTATCTTTTTTCCGTATCGAGTAGTGCCCTACTGACGTAGAATATAGGCCTCTGTACTCCTTTGTCCTGTCTGATTAGTGCGGAACTGACCGCGTTCTCAGAGACTGCTAGGTACAGGAGCAGCTTTTCTCCTTGTACAGGTTTTGACAGGAGCTCTGGAGAGGCTAAGTACTCCTTTAGTTCTTGGAAGGAATGCTCGCATTCTTCTGTCCATTGCAAAGCCTTGCCGCCCTTTAGAGCTTTGAAGAAAGGTAGGCAGCGATCGGTGGACTTGGATATAAATCTGCTCAATGCGGCGACTCCTGCCGTTCAGTGCCTGAATCTCCTTTCTGGTCTTTGGCGACTTCAGTCCAATCAGGGCTTGGATCTGAGTGGGATCTGCTTCGATACCTCTTTGAGAGACGATGTACCCCAAGAATTTTCCCTTCGTAACTCCGAAGGTACATTTCGAGGGGTTGAGCTTCATCTTGTGCTGTCTGAGGATATCAAAGGTCTGGGCTAAATGCTGGAGGTGGCTGTCTTTCTGGAGGCTCTTTACCAGCATGTCGTCGATGTATACCTCCATGGTGCTGCCAAGCAGTGGGCTGAACATCTTGTTCACCAACCGTTGGTAAGTGGCTCCAGCATTCTTTAAACCGAAAGGCATCACTCTGTAGCAATAGAGTCCTCTTTCGGTTATGAAGGCGGTCTTTTCCTGATCTGGAGGGTACATCTGGATCTGGTTGTATCCAGAGTAGGCGTCCATGAAACTCATAAGCTCATGCCCTGCAGTGGCGTCAACCAGTTGATCTATTCTCGGTAGTGGGAAGCTGTCCTTGGGACATGCTTTGTTAAGGTCTGTATAGTCAACACAGACTCTCCACTTGCCGTTCTTCTTCTTGACGAGCACAGTGTTGGCTAACCACTCGGGATAGAAAACTTCCCGTATCATCCTGGCGTCCAGCAGCCTCTGGACTTCTTCGTTTATAACCCGATGCCGTTCGGGAGCGATCGGTCTTCTCTTCTGTCTGACCGGGGGGTGGTCTGGATCTACCATTAGTTTGTGAGTTATCAGATTAGGATCTATTCCCTCCATGTCCCTAGTCTCCCAAGCAAAGATAGAGAGGTTGTTCTTCAGAAACCTGACTATTTTTTCCTGCTCGGCGGGCGTAAGGTCTGGGCCGATGTACAAATAACGCCCCTCTGCTCCTGAACTGACCAGTATCTTGATGGGCTCGCCAACAGGCTTGGCTCGACTATCACGCCCCCTTGGGCTCAGGGGCTCTTCAACGCCGGATGGGCAATCTTCCACCTCGGGAGTGTGAGTGAAAACCGGATCTGCACAGTCCCGAGTGTACTGTAATTGCTATTTTGGGGCTGTCTCCTTGAGGGCAATAGCGTGACATTCTCGTGAGGTTGGCTGACATCCTCGGACCGAGTGCATGCTTTGATTGTGGACGTACTTCAGACACTGATGAAAGGTCGAAGTGACCGCCCCTATCTGGTGTAACCAGGGTCTCCCAATGATGACGTTGTATGGAGACTTCATGTTCAACACCATGTACTCTGAGATGGTGGTCTTCTGCCCTTCACCTTCCCCAATAGTGGTAGGAAGGTCAACTCTCCCCAGGGGGGTGCTGAGGCTGCCATCAAAAGCTGCCATTACGGCAGTGGTGGGTTTGACGCTGTCCTGGTCTATGCCCATCCGCTTAAGCGGTTCATAAAATAGAATGTTGACTGAGCTGCCAGTGTCGACTAGGACTCTTCTAGTTTCGAAGTTGGCGATTCTGAGGGTGATAACAAGGGCATCACTGTGAGGGCAGTGTACCCCTGCTAGATCTTGCTCGGAGAACTGGATCTCTGGCCCTGGCTTGAGCCTCTTTTCGACGTTAGAGACCTGCAAGATGTTTGGGGCGGTTCTGGCCTCCCGAGCATATCTTTTTCTTGCCCTGTTGGACATTCCTGTAACAGGGGAGTCAGCATGGAGGACGTAGATAACATGGTTGTTCTGCCTCTGAGGCTCGTTTCGTCCTTCCCGCTGCTCTTGCCTCTGTTCGGGCCTCTGATCTGGCCGCTGCTGAGGCTTGTCTTCTTGGGGGTTCTGCCTTCCGTCTTGTTTGACGAACTCCCGAAGACGTCCCTTCTTTATGAGCTGTTCTATCTCATATCGGAGGGTCCTGCAAGTGTTAGTAGTATGCCCATGATCTTTATGGAAATTGCAATACTTACTTTGGTCCCGCAGGCTGGGATCTCCTTTGATCGGCTCTGGCCACCTCAGGTTCTCCCGATCTCGGATCTGCCGGAGTACCTGGTTCGGAGTGGTGTTCAAAGGCGTGAAGTTGGTGAACTCCCTTGGTGCGGAGTTGTACACAGCTCTGGGAGCTGTTTTCTTATCTGGGCTTCTGACCCTCTTTTTGTTGGAGTCTCTTCTGTGATCCTCCTTCTTATGGTCCTCCCGCTTCGGATTATCCCTTTGGGTCTGATCCTTGCCCTTCTGGGCTGAGCGGTTGGCTTCTTCCAGGTTGATGTATTTTTTGGCCCGATCCATCAATGCTGCCATATCAGCCGGGGGGCTTTTTGTCAAGGAGTCTCTGAAGCCACCTTGGGCAAGCCCGGCAGTAAGGGCCGCAACAAGGAATTTCGGGCTGCAATCCGTGATCTCAGTGAGCTCGGTGTTGAAGCGGGCAATGTAGGCCCGGAGGGATTCCTCCCTAGTCTGCCTAAC
Organism: Nyssa sinensis; assembly: GCA_008638375.1. Lineage (NCBI taxonomy): Eukaryota > Viridiplantae > Streptophyta > Magnoliopsida > Cornales > Nyssaceae > Nyssa > Nyssa sinensis. The sequence goes on from VIRR01000443.1 coordinate 85,098, forward strand.
GTTCAGCAGGAATTCTGGTCCCCTTCTGAGCCTCCTGCTGGTCATAAACCTATCCAAGAACTGTCTATCGAGCTCGTAAAAGCTGGCAACGGAGTTCGGAGGGAGGTTGTGGAACCACTTCAGAGCCGTTCCCTTCAAGCTGGTGATGAACGTTCGGCACATGAAAGCATCTGAGGCTCCGTGAAGGGCCATCGTATGCTGGTAATGAGATAGGTGATCTCCTGGATCTCCAGATCCGTCGTAGAGAGTGAATTTGGGCACCACGAACTTTCTAGGCCTCTCTTCAGACATGATGGCGTGGGTAAACGGAGTGGCTAGTCTTCCGAGCAGCCTGGCCAGTTCGTCCTGCTCTGGAGGGTTCTGAGGTCCTCTTAAGCCGATTGTCCGGTCCATAGACTCGGCAATCTCCTCTTCCCTTCGCGGGTCTCTGAGTCTGACATCTTGTGAACCCTGCCTGACAGCCTCGGCTTCAGGGTAATAGGGTGGAGTGCGCCCTTCGGATGGAGGAGGAATCCGAACCGGTGGGGCTGGCGCTGCATGATAAGGTTCCTGTGGTGCCGGGGGTGCTCCCGAAACCCTAGGAGTTGGGGCTCGGGTAGTGCTCCGGTAATGTACGTCGGGGACAAAAGCGGATGTTCCCCAGCCAGGGACTGTTGATGGCTGTGGATCTCGGCCAGCGTGAGCAACGCCTGAGGGGTGCCCAGGCTGGTTAGCGGGGGCCTGCCCACGAAGTTCTTCATTCCCCGTGGCAACCGGGGGTTGTGTTCCTGCAACGAAGTTGACCGGCGGGCTAGGAGAAGCCGCCGCTTGGTTCTGCGTGAGCGTTGCTAGCGTTCTAGTAATGGCTAGCAACTGCTCCTGCACCAGTTCATTGTGTCGTTTTATTGCTTCGATCTCTTGTCGCATAGGGTTGGCCGCTGGTCCTCTTGTGCGTGGAGCAGACGGCTGACGCTGAGCGTTTTGCGAACTCTGAGTATTCTGTCGGGGTCGGAGATTTGGTGCCATGGTTTTCCGGTGGGGAAAAAGATGAGTTTACGAATAAAGCACGTAGAGATTAGTCGTTTCCCACAGACGGCGCCAAACTGATGCTGCACTTTTTGACTCGCAACACGTGAGGGCTCCGTGACCTGTAGAACACTCAGAAAGATGATCAGAGGACCACCGGATTGGCTCCGGCGGTAGCCGCTCCGATGCTTAAGTGAGTAAGGGAATTGAAAGACTGTATTGAAAGTCAAAGAATGAGCATGAATTCAATAGCGTACCTCTAGGGTTTAATATATAGGCCGAAGCTTTCCTAAGTTGATTAGGATTCGACGCCATGAATATAGGGATATGATCATCGGAGATTGCTGTTACCTTGTGGGCATTGAGTCGTAGATGGAGATCATCATAAATGGTAGTTTCCGTATTGGAGACTGCTTCCTTATCCTCTGCCCGGAATCCGCTAAGGCGGAGATAATCATAAATGGTAGTTTCCGTATTGGAGACTGTTTCCCTATTCTTTGCTCGGAATCCGCTAAGGCGGTGACGAGATCTGAAGCTCTGGTCTGGACCCTGTGATCAGTTCTGGATATATTTGTTTGGTCACTTCCGACCTTATGTGATGATCTGGATGTCATTGGCTGAGCGAGAATCATGCTAGCTGAACATAAATCGGACTGTGGTCATACGTGTCAAGTGTTGATTGGCCTGTCTTTTTATGGTATATCAGTTTGTAGTTGTAATTTTATATTACTTGAGAGCTTGATGTATTTTATAATTCTACAAGTGTATAGTAAAAAGCTCATTAAAGTGAACTTAATCTTAAGTTGGATGAACATGTAAATCTTGTTATCCACGAAGTGTGTGTGTGTGTATTTTAGAAATATAGAAAATATTTAAAAATAGAAATCTATTTTGTAAAACAGTAAATGAATTATGAATCAGAATATGTACAAGGTTTTTGGAAACATGAACAGAAATTGAAAAACTGGAACAATATTTCTACAATACAGAATTACAATAAAAGAAACCAGAAACTGTAATACTTACATAATTGTAGAAACAATAAATTAGAGATTGATCAAGGCTTGTGTTTTACACAATGTCCTTAAAGCAAATTCGTCCCTCGCAGTGGTGCTAACGAGCTTGTGGACGGTGCTTTCCATGACATAATGATCAACATGCATAGTAGAAGCACTTTTGACTTATGTGTCCGGCGAACCAATGTTATGACTTGAACTTTCTTTTAGACTCTATGAAAACTGACGTAGAGAATATATGAATATGATTCGATTCATGAATGTTGCTGGCAGTGGTGTTTATATAGACTCTTTCGTGCCTGTTTGATACAGGCATGAAATTTCGTTTGTGTTTGTTTAGGGCAAATAGACACAGTTGCACCCAATGAAAAAGATGTACATTTAGTCAAAATTCAAACCAAAGATAATCGTAAAACGATAACGTTTTGGACTGTTTCTAACAGTAATAGAAACGACAGTGTTTTGAAAAATTATTTAAATGAATTTTTTTCAAAAAGATATATATACAAGGCCCAAACCCAAACCCGACCTAACCTAGTTCAGTGGAGGGCAGGGTGGGGCGGCGGGTGTGTGGTGAATCAAGCATGTGCTAGGTCTTTCCCTATCCACAAAACTTGGGTGCCCCTAAGGCCCAAATCTTCCTTCAAGATAATTGTATATATACCATTTAAAAGCCTTATACCCATCCTATGTGGGATATAAGTTTTTCACAAGTTTCAAACTTTTGTTACCATTTATAAGTGGTGATGTTCAGAGACAATTTATTATTCACTCCTTAATAATTTAGAGCAACCTAATACATGATCTTAATCTTTTCATAGAGGATAATACATTTCCATGTCGGCCTACCAATATTAATATTTGAGACCCACTTTAATTTTAGCTCAAAGATAGCCAAAAAATTATGCTTAAAAATTCATTATTTCTAACAATCCCCCACATGAATGAAATTGACTGAAAGTAATGCAAATGACATGTAGACACTAAGAGAGAGTTCAATTAAAAATTTTCAACATAAAAGAAGGTAGCTTATGGCCTTAAACCTTCCCTTGTGAAATGTTATCGGGGTTACTAGTTGATTAGTAATCATAATGTCTGGAAATGTTCAACTGTTTGTGTAAACCAAGACAATAGTATTCACACAGAATCTTTTCTTACACAGTTGATTCTCATGATTATGTTCATTTTGGTCCTGAACAATTCCTGATTTCATAAGTGCTCCTAGAGAATTTTAGCCTTTATCATTCCCATAGAATGGCCCAATTCACACTCACACAAATGATTTCTTATTAAGAATATCTTGCTATACTCCACTTGTATTAAAGAAGGTATAAGAATCATTAAAAACTTAGCTTATCATATTCAACGCTACAAGCATCACTATTTTTATCATAAGAATGGGTAAGAGATTTTATCTCTATGGTGATCTTAATAAGTCACACACAATTCAGTTGTCCTTTTGAACCTAAATCTTGGGATCTTTAGTTAGTTATGTTGGGTTGCCATAATGGAAACTCTTAGTTCATAGGATTTAAGTTCATTCCACTCGATGATTTATTCACTTACTCTTTGGTCAAACATTTGGTTAACGGATTCACAATGTTATCTTTTAACCTTATATATTCAATGGAAATAATACCATTAGAGAGAAGTTGTTTCACAATATTATATCTTCAACGAATATGTTGAGATTTATGGTTATATATGTGACTTTGTGCACTTTTGCTGATTGACTATCGCAATGAATACAGATAGTGGCCGCAGGTTTTAGACACATTGAAATATCTTTTAGAAAGTGACGAAGCCATTCAACTTCTTCACCAGCTTTATCAAGAGTAATAAACTCATATTCCATTGTGGATCTAGTAATGCACGTTTGTTTAGAAGATTTTCATGATACCACTCCACCACCAAGTGTAAACAATTAAGTAACTACCTGTGGACTTTGAATCTTTTGTATCGGATATCCAGTTTATATCACAGTATCCTTCAAGTACCGTTGGATATTTTGAGTAGTGCAATTCATAGTTTTGGGTGTATTTCAAATACATCAAAATCCTAACTATTGCCTTCCAATGGTTCGAACCAAAATTACTTATATATCTATTTAATTTGCTGATAGTAAGCTATATCTAAACGGTACAATTCATTACATACATTAGGCTGCCAATTATTTACATATGCTCTACTTGTGATATGCTTTTGTCATTATTCTTGGATATGTGTAGATTTACATTTATAGGTGTTCTCGCGGGACTATTATGATATTGTTTAAATTTCTTGAGTATTTTCTCAATGTAATGTGATTGAAATAATATTAGTCCATCTGATATTCTAGAGATCTTTATTCCAAGTATAACATTGACAATACCTAAGTCTTTCATGTCAAACTTATTGTTAATATTT